>JACEIK010013645.1:0-23118 GCA_018107945.1 Datura stramonium
ATTTGCTACCGTAGTCCAGTCCCTGTGGGATCAATACTTGGCTTACTTGAGCCATTTTACTACTTGTTCGACCACGTGCACTTGCGTGTAGTCACCAAATGGACGAACACACATTAAGCCTTGTCTAAGTAAGAGGTAACACCATTTCACTTTTCTTTTCTCTTTTGGTACCTTAAGGTTCTTCAGCTCATCATTTCATTCCTTTTTCTTACAATTTGGTGCTACCTCAAATTTAGGCTTCTTATATATATCACCCTTTCTTGAAAGCCCCCCAAACTTAGGCTCTTTACCACTTTCTCACTGATTTCCTTATCTCTCCCTATGTCTTTGGTCTTTCATCCCCCATTTTTCTCGTTCACTGACCACTAGTAATTAGGAAGGATGGGTTCCAAGAAGAGGGGATCAAAAAGGGACATTGGATTTGTAACACCCCAAAAATTTCTAAGATCACACTCCGAAATTAGATGGAGTTCAGCAGACAAACCAGCAGGTATTTGTCTCAGAACAACTCATCCAAGGGGTCGTTGGTCACTCTAATGACCCGTTAGATGGAGCCGTCGGAA
This sequence comes from Datura stramonium, assembly GCA_018107945.1. Taxonomy (NCBI): domain Eukaryota; kingdom Viridiplantae; phylum Streptophyta; class Magnoliopsida; order Solanales; family Solanaceae; genus Datura; species Datura stramonium. Next base: position 564 of record JACEIK010013645.1, read on the forward strand.
GGGTTTTAGAAGTAGTTCAAGAGGACTTTAATACCACGGGAGTATAGAACAAGTCATTGGGGGAAGCAACGACCCATCAGATGTAGTCGTGGAAAGTTAGCAGTTCGGACTTCCCAGAGACGACGGGCTAGGGAACGACCCCTTGGTTGCTATGACAAGTCATCCTAAAGAGTCATTAGTTCTAGCTCATGGTTTCTGGTTCAGTGACGGCAGACGGAGATAACGAGTCGTTAGATGGAGAAACGACCCATCATGTCGGTCGTTGGAAAGGAATCAAAGGTTGGACCAGTGGTGACGACGGAAGGTGATGAAGAGTCGTTGGATGAGGTAACAACTCGTCTTGTTGGTCGTTGGTTGAGGAAGCAGAAGATGAGGAATTATTTCTCCAGTGGCAACGGATGGTCACCACGAGCCATGGTGAGGACCAATGACTCGTAGTGAGGGTCGTGGTCACTCACAGGCAGATTTTTAAGCCTTATCCCAGGGGTATTTTCGTAAAGTACTATGCTTCCAGTTTATAAATGACGTTGTTTTGGAAATTTCAAGAGTTGAATTAAAGGGGTTTTCACTAGGCTAAGCCCCCATTCTTCCAAAAATCATCCGGAGTTTCTTCCTCTTCATCTCTCAGGACTCAAGGATTTTCTTCAAAGGATTCAAGGGCCAAGTTCAAGTGGGGATTTCTCCTAATCAGGTATGTGGGTTTTCAACAAGGATTTACTTCCATCCTTGTGCCCCAAATTTTTATACTAAAAACCTAAATCCTTTGATTCTTGAAAAGCATGTTCTAGGGTTTCAATTTATGGATGAATTCTCATATGTTCTCCCTAAATTCTATGAACTTTAATGAGTGATGCTTATGAAGTTACTTGCACTTTCTCTAATTATGTGTATGATATGTGAATAGAATGAATGTGAAATTTTCACCATAGGTTAGTCTAGAAGTTCAAATGGGACTTCATAAATTATTCACATGCTCTTATCATGAACTCGCATCCTTGTTTAAAGTATATGTAGATCACATGGATTCCCGCAAATATAGAACATATGTTGTGTTACAAGTGTTGGAACATGATTAGAACTTATGGGATTTGACCAATGTGAAGTATGTACTTGTTTTCACTAAGATTTCGATCTAAATGTTTTGGGTATGAGTTGAATCTATGGAGCTTTCATGAATCCAAAATATATGCTATATAATGTGAATTTGAGATCTAAATGTTGTGGATGTGTTTAAAGTATGATCTGATCCTATCAATGCTTAATGAAAGTAGAATATATGATTTAAATGATGATTCGGGACTATGATGATATGAATTATGATGATAAAGAATGAGAATGATCCTTTAGACTTTTGGGCTTGTCGTTAGTAGAAACTAGCCTTAATCGACTCTAAATGATTTCAGTATGGTATTCAGTATGATGTAAATAGTCGAATGCTCATGTCTCTAATTAGCTGAAGTGACTTAGATTAGACGAATTTCATCAAACTAGTGACGTATATGTTTTACTTTATAGGGACTCTCCATAGCTGAGAATGTTTCCCCTCAGTCAGTCAGAATGTTCCCTTAGCTTAGTAAATAATTCTCATTAGCAGAGAATGTCTCCCTTAGCTCAGTCGGGGATTCTCATTAGTAGAAAATGTCTCCCTTGGCTCAGTCAGGGATTCTCATTAGCAGAGAATGTTTCCCTTAGTCATTTAGGGACTCTCCATAGCAGAGAATTTTCCATTAGTCATTTAGGGACTCTCCATAGCAGAGAATGTTTCCCTTAATCAAGCATGGACACTCCATAGCATAGAACATCTCCCTTAGCTTAGTCCATTATATCAGTTCAGTTCTTCTCTATATAGATGCAGAATTTAGTTTAAATCAAATTTAGAGGAGTTTAGTCTCAATTTTCAACATATGGTCAGTAAAGTGTATGATAAGCAGTTACAACTCCAGTTCTTAGTATATGTTCAGTACATGACCTATATGGATCAGTTGATTATACTTCACTAAATGTTTTAAAATAAAAGCGTCATGTTAATACTTATGTTTATCTCAGACAGGGCCATTGTATTTCAGCTCAGTTATATATTCAGCGATGCATTCAGTTTACTTCCCTCTTGTGCACTTGCATGTTTAGTTTACTTACATTTCCCACATACTCAGCACATTCTAAGTACTGACCGCATATTTTATGTGATATATCATTTCATGATATAGATTCGGGTTTCTAGACACAGTCATGGGGTTAGATACACTCCATTCCCATCTCAGCTTTTTGTGGTGAGTTCTCATCTCTCGAGGATGTGATCTATGTTTTCTATTACATTATGTTTCAGTTTTTATACTTTATGAGTTAGCGACGGGCTTGTCCCAGAAACTCATCAGTGTAGTAGAGGCTTTCAGACTCATATAGACAGATTCAACTTTGTATCATAGTTTTGTTACATTTTTTCTTATAGATTTTAATTGGACTCTTTCAGTTAGCTTCCACTCAATTATGATTTTGTTAGTAGTTTTCTAGCTAATGTTTTTCTATGATCATGCAATGGGTCGACTTGGAGCCTCTCGGTGTTCCTTGTCCCGTGTCTCGATCTGGGCCTATGTTCGGGTCGTGACAAACTTGGTATCAGAGAAAAGGTTCAGAGTGTCGTAGGGTGTCTGAATGACGCGTTAAGTAGAGTCTTTTTCATGGGTGTGAAGCGCACCACACTTATGACAAAGAGGCTACAAGACGTTGTAGGAATGTTCCCTTTTCTTCATAATTTTTATCATGCATAGAGTATGAAACTCTAACAGTTCCTCTCTTGACTCGTGCTTTCCGCGCTCACATATGATGACTCCTAGACGAGCGAATGGAAGAAGAAATGGTAATGCGCGCCAGCAAGCCCCACCAGCCCTAGCGAACCTGATGGACGACCATGTTACTCATGCCAAGTTTTGGGCAACCCTTTAAATGTTGGCGCAGGCCATGACCACCCAGATTACTCAGCAGGCGATGGCTCGTGCTCCCCAGAATAGCAATGTAGCGGCGGTAGAGTAAGAGACTTCCTCCGGATGAACCCACCCAAATTTTTGGGGTAAACAGTGGACGAGGACCCGTATGTGTTTTTGGAGGAGATCTAGAAGATCACCCAAATCATTGGGGTGACGGGAACAGAGAGCACAAACATAGACTCCTACCAGCTGAAAGGAGTCGCTGACGTATGGTTTTGTCAATGCAGAGATAGTCAGGGAGTTGGAGCAGCCCCCATAGGTTGGGATGAATTTATGATTGCATTCGTAGAAAGGTTTTTCCCTTGGAAATTGAGGGAGGCAAAGGAGGCAGAGTTTATCAACTTGATACAGAACAACATGATTTGTCTAGGAGTATACATTGGAGTTTACCCGATTGTCCAAGTATGCACTGGAGATGCTAGACAACCAGAGGGCTCGTGTGAGCAGGTTCGTGAATGGAGTGTCGGACTCCTTGGTCAAAGAGTGCACGACCTCCATGTTGCACGAGGACATAGACTTTCCATGTTTGGTGATATTTTCTCAACAAATAGAAGCGGAGAAAGTGAAGGAAAAAGAGAGAGGGGCCAAGAGGGCTAGGACAGGAGATTCAGAGTTTTCCCCTTAGAGGACAAGTGGTGGACACCTCTCATGCTCCAAACAGAGATCATCAGCCCCAGCAACTTCGATAGCTAGTGTTTTGTACAGACCCAGGCTAAGGAAGATTACATATCCATTGTGTATGATCTATAGGAAGCACCATTTGGGAGAATGCATGCCCGACTCATATGCTTGTTTTTGGTGTGGAAAGTTGGGTCATAAGCACCAAGATTGTGCAGCAGCTAAGCAGGGAAAGAGTAGAGCCTCAGCCACCTCTTTAGTAGCTCCTGTGAACCGCCGATTTCAACAGGGGGCATCATCTAGCACAGGTGGCAGACAACGTCAAAACTGCTCCTACGCCTTGGCAGCATATCAGGATAAGGGAAAGTTGCAATAAGTAGTCACAGGTATGTTATGAATTTCTCCTGTTACTCTTTACATGTTTCTATCCCCAGAACCTCAGTATTGAATAAGGAGTCCTTGTGATATGGGTTGAGAAGAGATTTTTGATGTATGAGCTGAATAGCTGTGAGTATGAGGTTTTCAATAAATGTGAAAGGTGAAGGAGAAGCTAAGAGTTAGTGATTTAGCCCCGACCTTAATGATTCAGGAGCCTTAGAATGATATCTTTAAGCTAAGGGGGAGATAGTAAGTCTGTGAGATAAGCCAGATCTTGAGTATGCTAGTAGGGAAGTTCCAGCCCTAACAGTTGCGGTATGTCAATCCTTTTAGGTTCAAATGACTTTTCTTGTATTTCGGTGAAGCTATACTCTACCCATTCCTATGTGCAGACTTCCAAAATTTCTAGGTAGTCGCTTCAGACAGCGATGCCAGTCTTACTCTATAAATCCTTAAGGCTCATCTTCATGTTATGAACTAGCTATGTGCGTTAACTCATGTCTTCCAGTATGTTTAGCTTGAACTCAATCTTTAGAGGTTTCTTTCGTAGCTCAGTAGACAAGGGTACCCCATGCATGTGCTCAATTTTAGATGTCATGAATGATTCGTGCTCATGAGTCCCTTACTTTCAGTTAGACCAGATATCACGAATTCTAGCTCAGTATCAGAAAGCGGTTTGAGAATAATGGCTTAGTCCGTACCAACTCAGTGCTAATTAGAGGGAAAGAATCCTTCTCAGTGTTCTATCTAGTTCCATGTCAGTTTCATGTCTTTTATCCCCTCTCACACCTTAGCATGCATGTACAATTTAGATATTCAGCTCAGATATGTAAGATCATCTCAGAGTCAGATACTCCATCAGTTTCAGTTGTAAATAATTAGTATTTGGGGATATCAGTTAATCCCCTAGTTTTCAGTGTGTTATTCAACATCCGGGATGAATGTTCCCAAGGGAAAGATATTGTAACACCCCAAAAGTTTCTAAGATCAGACCCTGGAATTAGATGGAGTTCAGTAGAAAAACCAACAGGAATATGTCTCAGAATGACTCATCCAACAGGTCGTTGGTCGCTCTAACGACCCGTTAGATGGAGCCGTGGGAAGGATTTCAAAAGTAGTTCAAGAGTACTTTGATACCATGAGAGGACATAATGAGTCATCATAGGAAGCAATGACTCATCAGATATAGCTGTGGCAAGCTAGCAGTTCGAATTTCCCAGAGATGACGGGCCACATAACGACCTATTGGTTGCTGTGACAGGTCGTCCTGAAGAGTCGTTAGTTAGATTTCAGGGTTTTTGGTTCAGTGACGACATATGGAGATAACGAGTTGTTAGGTGGAGCAACGACTCGTCCTATCGATCGTTGGAAGGGAATTGAAGGTTGGACTAGTGGTGATGACGGAAGGTGATGACGAGCGTTGGATGAGGTAACAACTCGTCCTATTGGTCATTGGTTGAGGAAGTAAAAGCTGAGGAATTATTTCTCCAGTGGCAATGGATGGTCACCACAAGCCGTAGTGAGGACCAACGACTCATGGTGAGGGTTGTGGTCTTTGACAGGCAGATTTTTAAGCCTTATCCCAGGGGTATTTTGGTAAATTCCTATGATTCCAATTTCTAAATGACGTCGTTTTGGGAATTTCAAGAGTTGAATTAAAGGGTTTTTCACTAGGCTAAGCCCCATTCTTCCAAAAACCATCTGTGAGTTTCTTCCTCTTCATCTCTTAAGACTCAAGGATTCAACTAAGGTTTCTTCAAAGGCTTTAAGGGTTAAGTTCAAGTGGAGATTTCTCCTAATCAGGTATGTGGGTTTTCAATAAGGATTTTCTTCCATCCTTGTGCCCCATACTTTTATACTAAAGACCAAAATTTTTTGATTCTAGAAAAGCATGTTCTAGGATTTCAATATGTTCATGAATTCTCATATGTTCTACCTAAATTCTAAGAACCCTTATGATTAATAATAGTGTATGCTTATGAAGTTACTTGCACTTTCTCTAATTATGTGTATGATATGTGAATATAATGAATGTGGAATTTTCACCATAGGTTAGTGTAGAAGTTCAAATGGGACTTCATAAATTATTCACATGCTCTTATCATGAACTCGCATCCTTGTTTAAAGTATATGTAGATCACATGGATCCCCGCAAATATAGAACGTATGTTATATTACAAGTGTTGGAACACGATTAGAACTTATGGGCTTTGACCAATGTGAAGTACGTACTGGTTTTCAGTATGATTTTGATGAAAATGTTTTGGGCATGAGTTGAATCTATGGAGCCTTCACGAATCCAGAATATATGCTATATAATGTGAATTCGAGATCTAAATATTGTAGACGTGTTTAAAGTATGATTTGATACTATGAATGCTTAATGAAAGTAGAATATATGATTTAAACGATGATTCAGTACTATGATGATAAGAATTATGATGATAAAGCATGAGAATGATCCTTAAGACTTTTGGGCTTGTTGTTAGTAGAAAGTAACCTTAATCAACTCTAAATGATTTCAGTATGATGTAAATAGTTGAATGCTCATGTCTCTTATTAGCTAAAGTGACTTAGACTAGACGAATGACGTCAGACCAGTGACCTCTATGTTCTAGTTTATTGGGACTCTCCATACATATTTCAGCCGAGAATGTTTCCCCTCAGTCAGTCAGAATGTTCCCTTAGCTCAGTCAGGATTCTCATTAGCAGAGAATGTCTCCCTTAGCCTAGTCAGGGATTCTCATTAGTAGAAAATGACTCCCTTAGCTCAGTCAGGGATTCTCATTAGCAGAGAATGTTTCCCTTAATCAGTCAGGGACTCTCCATACATATTTCAACCACGTTCCAACCTAACTCGACTATACCTCTTGAAACCTAGAGTTATCCTCCAAGACTATTGTTTCCCCTTACTAAGTCAGGGACACTCCATAGAAGAGAATGTCTCCCTTAGCGTCCATGATATCAGTTCAGTTAAGCTCTTTATAGACTCAAAATTCAGTTTAAATCAGATTTAGAGGAATTCAGTCTCAATTATCAATAAATGATCATTAAAGTGTATGATAAGTTGTTACAACTTCAATTTTCAGTATATGTTCAGTACATGACCTCTATGAATAGTTGATTATACTTTAGTAAATGTTTTCAAATAAAAGATTTATGTTAATACCTATGTTTATCTCTGATGGAGTCATTGTATTTTAGCTCAGTTATATATTCAGCGATGCATTCAATTTACTTCCCTCTTGTGCACTTGCATTTCTAGTTTACTTAGGTTTCCCGCATACTCAGCACATTCTAAGTACTGACCGCATATATTATGTGCTATATCGTTTCATGATATAGATTCAAGTTTCCATGCACAACCTTGTGGTTAGATACGCTCCATTCCCATCTCAGCTGCTTGTGGTGAGTTCTCATCTCTCGAGGACACGATCTATGTTTTCTATTACATTATGTTTCAGTTTACAGACTTTATGAGTTAGCTACGGGCTTGTCCCAGCAACTCATCAGTGTAGTAGAGGCTTTCATACTTGTATAGACAGATTCAACTTTGTATCAAAGTTTTGTTACATTTGTTCTTATGGATTTTAGTTAGACTCTTTCGATTAGCTTTCACTCAGTTATGATTCTGTTAGTTGTTGTCTTGCTAATGTTATGCTATGATTTTTCCATGGGTCGACTTGGAGCCTCTCGGGGTTCCTTGTCTCGTATCTCGATTCAGGCCTATGTTCCGTTCATGACAGGCTTGTAATATGTTTTCCAAGAAAAAAACAGTTCAAAAGGGCTCAACATTGGCTAGAAAAGGAAGACATTTTTGGAGGTCATTTTGGGTAGAATGGCTAGTCAAATGAAAGCCTAAAATCATTTCTAAGTGCAGCTACATCTAGGATTTCGCTTTGAGTCACACTTAGGGAAAGTTCTAATTAAGAAGGGATGCATGAGATTCACAAAGAACCTTAACACAAGGCATCAAACCCAAAGAGTCCACAAAAGTCATTATCATCTCAAGGTTTTGATTCAAGACATTACAACATGCGAATTCATAAGCCAAACTGGGAATCTACAATGTATGACAAAAGAGTGCTATATTTCTCATTTCCCATTTTCATGCCACATCTTAAAATAGTTGGTGGCACCTCTTAAAACAGCTCCACAGAAGACTCAAGAAAGACATGGCATTTTCCCTTAAGAGAGTCGCCTCACGTTCTATCATCTGAAAGTGAAAACCCGGTTCGAGAATAAAAAGAAAAGAAAAAGAAAAATGATCCTTGGGAAAGAACCGTGGTATGAAGAAAACCCTTGGATTTTGATTACTATCTACAATTTACACAGGCAAACAACAAGCTTTATAACTGAAATTTGGATCACAAAGCAACATTTGGAAATTCAAATTAATGACCCATTTCACACTAACATTCAAAAATCATTCCTTTCATCCATTCATAATTTTATCAAAACAACCAACCCGACAAGGGCAATCATCAATAATACTAAAATGAGCTAGACAAAGGCTCACAACTCCTTATCAGATAAAACCCAAAACCCTAACAAGGGATACATCAAGCCATAAACAAAATAAGTTACAAATAACCTCCCAGAAAAACATCCATCCCACCCCTAATTCAAATATTACATTGTCCCCAATGCAAGCATGCAAAATAAAGGGGGCGAGAGACTCCCTCAGTGGGTCACTCCTCCTCATCCACATCATCAGCTGCACCTGCTCCTGCCTCTCCATCAAAGCCTTCATCACCTAGATCTTCAATGTTATCTCCCAAGCCCCTAAACAAATTATTAATGGGGCCTCAAACTGTAGAAAGCGCTGCAATTGCAGCATCAGGAGCACTTAAGTCAGACATCTCCATGGATGGTCGACTTTTCCACTCCCTTACTTTAGTTCGAGGAGAGGTGATATCCCCCACCATAACATCTACCCATTTGCACAATATCGTAAGACTCTTATACATAGACTTCATTTCCCTTTTTACCGTTTGGGAAATGAGGGTTAGGAGGCTCCTCTCCAACTCTTGAAGCTGAATCTCATGAGAGTTGGCATTTCCACAAGCTTGAAGGCTCCTAACCACCTCTTGAAGCTGAATCTCGTGAGAGTTGTTCATTTCCACAAGCTTATGGAGACCTCTTGGTTTGGAGGATGTTGGAGGGGTGATGCTCCCCGAAGAGGTATGTCACTGGAGGTTTGGACCAAAGCTTCTGGGTGAGGCACGTTCAAATCTAGGGCTTGTGGAGACTACTCAGAACCATGAGATAGAGAAACCTCAGGCAAATCAAAGGCCTGCATCCACTTCCGCTTGACCTTGAGTACCTCAACATCCTTTTTTTGATCTATTATGATTACACCCGAAGCAGTACTAGGGGTCTCATCTGGGAACAATGGAATATTGGTTTGCAAGCATGGTTGAGAAATAATCAAAGCATGTGGCATGGAGGTGGTGGTCTGCCTTGTTTTCCTCTTCATTTGTAGAGCCACTCTCTCCCCAAAGTTCACGGGGACCCTGTCATGATGCAAACAATAAGGATAGCTACTTTCAAGTTGAGTCGTTACTCTTTCTTGGAATGCATGATGTGGCCACATATGACGTTTAGACACATCTTGGCTTCGAATTTAAGATCATGAAGAGAAATTTAGCCACCCATAGTATCCCAAAAGGGTGTGTCTGCAACAATGATAAGAGCTATCCATGAGAATTGATTCTCTTTATCAGTAATCCTGGCCATATATTCTAAGCCAATGTCAAGCTTGTCCTCCCAGAATATATAATTTATGGATGCTGGAGTAATGTCGACCTCCACCCCTCGCACCTTAATTGAAGGTAGGCAAGTAAATTCATCTACCTTGCCTTTGTGGTTCAAGCTCTCCTACCTAGCCTAGTAGGAGGTGTAGAACTCCGGGACTAATCTTTGATAGTAATCGAGGAGAGGATTGGCTAAAGCATGCCATTGTCTATCAATGAATTGTTCTATGATGTTGGGAAGGTCATCGCATAGCCCGACCAAATCAAATCTCTTCTCCACGGTGATTGATCGGCCCTTGAATATGGCGTACTGTCCCTTCATATCAGGCACAAAAAACATGATGGCCTCCCGAGAGTTGGTAGGTGTTGCGGATGCCTTTTCCTTTCCTTTTCCCTTTGTAGATGAGGAGGCTGGGGCTTTGCTCTTGCTGGGATTCTTGGATGAAGTCATTTTCTGCAAACATGATGTTAGTGGCACCCACAATGTATCTTTTTGAATCTTTCCAAGGATAAAATGAAAACAACCAACAAATATTCTAAAATTTAAATGACAAACAAGAGGAGGAATTAGCAAGAATGAACTGGCAGCACCGGCAGAATTCCTGCGAACCGCAGGAGGCTACTCGTGGACCGTCGATAAACTGTTGATGATAGGCGAAAGACTGGAGTGGCATCTTTTCCACAGGTGAATTATCGACGAACTATCGAAAACGATTCCCGAAGCACTGATGTGATATGGGGTCAAGGCAGTGTCTTGAATCCAATATTCGCCCGACCTAGTGTTTCATCGGCATTTCGCTGGACCAAATCAGTGGATAGTTGATGGTCATTATCTCCAGTGCTTCAAAATGCAATCCACTATCAAAGCTCTCAAACACTTACTCACATCATATCAAATCATTTCCTACACATATGAAAAGGGATAAAACAACAATTTACCCTTAAAAATGGCATCATCCGATCTATCTTTGGGAAATTGGGTCCTTTTAATCCCTTGAGGTTATTCATACTTCAACCGACTCAACTAGACAAGAAGAACCATTCCCCATACCTATTTAAGCATAAGGCTTCTATCACCCCACAAATTTTAAATTATATCAATCAACTTCATTTAGCAAGTATGGTCTCAATAATGAAAATATTGGGGGAAAGGACAGTAAGAAGAAGGAAGATACATTCCATAACAACATTCATATGCAACAAGAATACCATTGATAAGAAAATCAAGAAGTTAAGAGTATGTTACCAAAATACAAGAATGAGGGAAGAGAATAGATGTGGAAGCTTGGGAGTGCTCAACAATGGTGGAATTTTGGAGCTTTGCTAGTAGAGTGTGAGATTATAGTGAGAGTTAGGTGAAAGATTAGGGATTTTATAGGTGAAAAGGAAAAACTGGTATTAGTTGAGGAGAAGGTGGATGTTTAATGGTCCTTTAAATGTATAAGAAGTGGGACAAAGAGAATTGTTGGAATATGGAAAGTGGTGTTTTGAGAAAATGAAAAGGTGTATGGAGAATTGTTAAAAGGTGGGAAAAAGGAAGTCTAGGAGAATAAAAAGGTCTTTGATCAGGATAGGGTGGATGAAAAAGGAATCTGGGTCTGGTAGGTCCATAGTTTGGTTAAGATTTTACAAAAAGGCACGTACCTTCACCGGAAGTCACCGATTGGAAACGACAGTTCGTCGCCTTACCATTACAGACCTGAATGTATGCCCAATTCACTACTTTGTAACCGGTGATTGACTGGCAGTTCATGGATTTGGTTTTGTGTTTCGCCAATGGATCACCATTTGTGCACTCACTGCTCAGGTATTCCGACTCGAGCCGGCGGTCAAGTGCCAGTTCACAAACATGTATCAGCGTTCTGCCGGTGACTCGCCAGTTTGACCATTTGTTCCAAGGTTTCTTCTTTAATAACTTAAGGGCGTGAGGGTTCAGGCATCTAGACTGGCAGTTCTCCGATCTAGCGTCGTGCCTACCTTGTTTTGTGCTCCTCCTCCTTGCGTCTCACCTACTTAGTCCTACAAAGCCAAAAATAATAATGACATTAAAAACATTCAAAAGAGAACACTTGGGTTGCCTCCCAAGAAATGCTTTAGTTAATATTTTGGCATGACATATCTCTCATTTAAAATTCATTCTCCGAAGGATCATCCTCTGACTCAGCCTCCTCCATACTCATTCTCCTCATTCAGCACTCTAATCAATGTGCGTTCATCAGGAGGTTAGCGGATTGGCATAGCTTGAAGGTAACCTCTTCACCTCCAACCCGAAACTTGAGCTCGCCTAGCTCCACATCTACTAGAGCTCTACCCCTAGCGAGCAATGGACTCTCCAAAATGATTGGAACTTCTACATCCATCTCACAGTCAAGGACCACAAAATCAGCTGGTAGGATAAACTTATCTACCCTCACCAATACATCCTCTAACACACCCACAGGTTTCTTGATAGAACGATCAGTCGTTAACAACCTCATTGAGCTAGGTTTGGTGTTCCCAAGCCCCAACTTCTTGAAGATTATGAGGGGCATCATATTTATACTTGCCGCAAGGTCACAAAGGGCTTTCTTAAACACACACAACCTAATAGTGCAAGGGATTGTGAAGGCTCCTGGATCCTCCCATTTTTGGACGAGGTTGCTCATCATCATAGAACTACAATGATGTGTTGTCTCTCTGGTGCACACATCTACAACCTTCTTCTTCTTCAGCAACTCTTTCATGAACTTAGTATATCCAAGCATTTGAAGTAAAGCATCCACCAGGGGTATATTTATGGAAAATTTACTGAACATGTCGATAAACTTGCTGAACTGATCGTCATTCTTCTTTTTGGCTAACTACTGTGGATAAGAAGGTGGAACTCTTGGTTCTTGTTCTTTCTCACTTGAGGCCTTCATACCTGCCTCTTCTTCATCAACATTTGAGGGAACTTCATCAACATCTCCCTTACCTTCATCCTCAACATTATCACAACTATTTGGTGCTTTTGGTACTGCATCGGATTCTTTTGTATCATTTTCCTTAGGGGAAATAACTTTCTTAGGCTTAATGTCTGCATCTCCAAGCATTTTACCACTTCTCATGACAATAGCAATGCATTGGCTCTCCTTCTTGGGATTTGGCATTGTATCACTAGGAAGTGTACCTTTTATTCGGGGGTTCATTTGAGAGGATAAGTGGTTCATTTGGGCTTCCATGCTTGATGGAAGTTGAGTGTGAACTCACTGTTTGGCAAGGTAAGACACCTCCCCTTTTAATTCCTTAACACTGTTGTTGGTTGATTTCAACTTTCTTGAGAACCCTTTCTAACATCTCTTCAATTTTTGAGTTCCCTATATCGCTCACACCTGGTTGAGCTTGAGCGTTCTCAGCTTTAGGAGGGGGAATATGTGGATTTAAACTTTGATAATAGTGGTCCCCCTCACGATTTTTCTCTATATTGCCCCATCTCTCATTTCTATCGAGCCATCCCTGTGCATCGCAGCTTCTCCAACCTTGATTCTCTTCCAGTGGGCGCCAAGGGCCATGATTAGTCCCTTGTTACCTGGGTCAAGAACCCCCCATATGATTTGCCATGTATTGGCACTCCTCTTTGTATTTTGGTGGTGACGACTTTCCTTCAAAGTGCATTGGACCTTACATTCCTATAGCATTCACAACCTTAGGCTCGGCTCCCATCATATGTTTAGTCATTAACTCCAGCTGAGTCATCATTTTAGCAAGATTTTAATCTCGCTCTTCATCTCTTTTTTGCATTTAAGCTGTTAGCACACTAGAACCCACATCATGTGACCATTCATTAGTCTCCCTCGTATGCCATGCCCAATTCATCTTTTTCATTCTATCCAAGAGGGTCTTCGCTAGCCCATACATCTGATCCATAATTGATCCTCCAACTAGATTGTTGGAAATGGATTTATTAATGAAGTCTAGGGGTCGATAAATGTTTTGAAGGAGCACTCCATCGGGGAGACCACGGTTAGGGCAAAGGGACACCTTTTTTTAAAACCTTAGCCATGCTTCATGCAAAGGCTCCCCTCTCTCTTGCCTAAAGTTTGTGATATCATCCTTCAGCTGCAAAATTTTTAGGGAGGGAAAAAACTATCCAAGAAAGCTTATGTTAGTTCTTGCCACGAGGTGATACAACCCGGAGGGAGCTCCTCAAACCACATAGTCGCCTCTCCCGTTAGGGAGAATGGAAAGAACCTCAACCTGATAGACTCTTGGCTTATATTCGTGATGTTAAATGGTTGGAAAATATCTAAGAAAATCCTAAAGTGTCGATTTGCATCCTCACTCGGTTTAACCCCCAAAGAGCCCTTTCATCTGCAACAAGTGTAACATAGTGCTCGTAAGATGAAACACTGCATTCCCTACCATGGCTGGTAGGTGAATGGCCCCTGCAACTTCAAGCATAACCGGGTTATCCTCTTCATGCTCCATGTTACCTTCAATTGAACTATCTCCTACTTGCAAATGCTGGCTTATATGAATTCACCCTAATAACCAACAACAGGATCAACGTCAATAACTAAGGTGTAAGACCAACTCAAATTAACAAACAATACAAGGATATCAAGCGCTACTCCCCGGTAATGATGCCATTTTTGATAACATCCAAATTACACCCTTTTAATGAGAGAGTGTACATGGTTATTGCTAAAAACAAATATTCCTGATGGATGTTGGGGTAGAATCCCACAGAGACTAGTGAATGATTTGCGTAAGCGCTGTTTAGGAAATTTGAATTAACTCGCACTAATCAAGGGAAATAAAATAGTAAATTTTTTTTTTGGGGAGGGGGAAATTGAAATCAATAATATTATGGATTCTAAGTCATCTAGCTGTCATCTAGCTAAGATAGAAAAATAATCAAAATTGATAGACAATGATGAGTGAAGACTGGAGGTGTGGTGTAGATGGGGTGCTAATCAAATAAGAATATGCTAGATCATCAAATCATTGTGAATACATGTAAATAATGTTAGGAAGAGATGTCACCCGATGTTTTTCAACCTCATGAGTTCCTTTTTCTCGAGTCCTTTTGAACCTCAAGAAACAATTCAATTAACCCAATAGAATTTGGGTTGATAGATGAACTATTTCTAGCCATCAACTACTAATTAGGATTGTGAATGCGGGTTTTGGCTATTTCTAACCTAACACTACACAATCACATCCATTCCCACCATCAAATTCTATCCTAATACTTTGTTCTTTTCTTTCGAGCTAAAATCAAGTAAGAAAAGTAAACCCACATTTGCAACTATGGGTCATCAATTATAATTTGGAGAGAACTCCAGAGATTTACACTAATTAAGCAATATTAAGATGAATCTAGCAATACCCAATCTAATTAAGCACCCATCATCACACACCTCTAATAGATGATTTAGCTACTCATGATTAAGAAACTAAAGAGTATATTCATTAATAAACTTAATGATTTCATTACTCAGAGAAACAAAAATCAAACTCAAAATATATCTACAATAATGGTTATACCTTACTAAGGAAGAAGATTAAAATAGGAAAAGCAATATTCAAATTTCTTCTCCAATGGAGTTCTTCTCTCTAAAAAAGCAAAAGAAATGTTCAAAAAGTTAAGAAAGTATGTACAAAGTACTTTCTTTTAGACTATATACAAAAATAGGGCAACCAATCTCCTCTTTTCCAGTGCTAGATGTAATTTCCCCTGTTCAGAAATTTTTCACTTGCGGCAAAACCGGCGATTCACCGGCTTTCATCCGTTATCCACCGATTAATTTCCTCCTCGGCCTAGCAAGATCCAGCACCTATCGACAATTGAATAGGAGAGTCATTGATTGATGTCTGTGGGCCGCCAGTTATATTTTCTCCGCAAACCAATGGTTACCTGCATTTGACCGGCGTTTTGTCGGTGTCCACCGGTGGAGCATTGATTTTCACCTGATTTCATCCTTTTTACTCCACTTCTTTCTCTATCTATTCAACTCAAGTACCTGCACTTAAAAATGCAAAAAAGGAATGAAATTCATTTAAATGACTTGAAAACTAAGCTAAAGCTCATGCTTAAGAACCTAATGAGTTAGTGTAACACCCCAAATATTCCCTAGGTCAGACCCGAGGCTTGCAACAGAAAACAGAAAAAAAACAATACCAGAACCAAACAACAAGCCTTACTACAGTTCGTTGTAGGGTCCAACGGGTTGTTGAAAGTGATCGTTGTTTCATGACCAAAGAGCTGTCAGAAATTTTCCCGAAACCCACAAGGGGATCGTATGGACCGTGGCTTGATTGAAACAGTTGTTATTTGTGGTTGTTGAAGTAGATTAAGAGAATTTTGAAGGAATAAAGGGGTAAAACAATGGAAAGACCAACGGTCCATTGTTTGTTACCACGGCCTATTGGATGGGTCATTGGTTCTGCTAGTTTGTTGAAAATCTCGGGCTAAGTTTGGAACCCTTTCAGGTACATGGATAGACCCGATGCCGGTGAGTTTATGGAAATTAAGTGTTAAGATCAATTACTAAGTATAAGAAGTACATTATATGCAAATTAAGTTCATAAGAAACTTCTAGCACAAAGTTGAGTTGGAGCCTCCTTACCGATTGAGTGCTCGTATAAGTTCTTACATAGGTCAACTTCAAATGAGCATAGCTCCCAACTTACAAAATGTTTTTGGACGATTCTGCAGATAAAATTGAAGCCCTTGAAGTCTTCTTTCCAATGCATCTGACCGTGCATAATTCGGAATTCAAATAAAAAAGTTATGGTCAGTTTAGTAAAGTAGCAGCAGGCAACAACGAACCTCCGAACGGGCCTTTGTAGCAACCATTGACCCGTCCTGTTGGTCGATGGAACTGCCAGTTCCAGGACTTTTTTTGGCAGTTTGGGGGTATTTTGGTAAAATCCTAAATGACGTCATTTTGGGATTTATTAAAGTCAGATTAAAGGGATTAACCTAGCCTAAATCCCCACTCTCTCCAAAAAAATTAATAGTAAGATTTTCTCTCAAGAAAGGAACTAGGGTTCTTCAACCTCTTCAAATCATCTTGGACTCTTCAAGGAAAGTCAAGGGATCATCAACCCAGGTATGTGAGCCTATGAATAAGAGTTCCTTTCGCTCTCATTCCCTAAGTTCTTCTCAATTCCATGAATTTCAATTCAAGATTCAAGTTTCATGATCTATGGGGTTTATTCTAATTCTTGTGAAATTCTCTATGATCTATCTATGGATAAATTCCTTTCATGTATTAAATCATTTTTTATGATCTATAGGAAGATTTTTTTATAACTATTTTGATTATAAAGTTATTGATTTCAATTTCTACTAAATGAAGCCTAATTATGGATGTTCTATGATGAATCGAGTTATGATCTTTTCTAAAATTATTGATGTTCATAAACCCATCATATTTTATGATTTGAAATATGGATTTATTCGAATACCCATTATTATTTTATAATTTTCAAAGTTTACATATGATCTACAAGTATGCATGAATCCCATGATTTTCTAATTATGTTTTTGGCCGACTCACGGGCCTTACCCTCATGGCTAGTTCACGAATTTACAAGCATGTTTATGATTATCATGATTTAACTAGACGATGAATCTCATTCATAATATACTATAAGCACTATATATATTTTGGGAGTAGTTTTTAACACCGAGTAGGTTTGGGGCCTAGGTTTTGCCCCAAATGCCAAAAGTACGTGCCACCGTAGGACATGATGGGACCTCCCTTGTGACTGTCCCCTGGACCAAATGGCCCCTTTTCATGGTGATATTACACCTTTCATGGTTCTACCCTTGAAAAGGTACGAACGCCTTCCCGGCAAGGGTTATAAGTCGGGCTCTTCTGAAGTATGTCGGTTATGAGAATCTTCCACTGTTCCTCATGATTTACGCATGTTTATGATTATGCACTTTGTCTCAAGTCATTTTCAATAAACCTTTTCTCTTATGATTATGATTATGGTTAATTTACGAATGTTTTGAAAACCTTGAGCCTTATGTTTACATTACGATCATGTTGTGCTACTCTTACGAACTTTTATGTATTTTTACTGTCCGTTTCTACTTACTTGCATACTCAGTACATTCCAAGTACTGACCGCATACTCTATGCTATATCGTTTCATGATACAGGCTCAGATAGTTGGGCTCAGTCCCGCCATTAGCCAGACTCTCAGCACTACTATCTTCCAGTCTCAGTTGGTGAGTCCTCATCTCTCGAGGGCCCCTGTTTATTAGTTGTATTACTTTTCAGTTTTATACTTTAGTGAGTTAGTTGGGGTCTTGTCCCATCAACTCTTCATAAGTAGAGGCTCTCTAGAAATAGAATGTATTCACTTTCAGCCGTATGTATCATGTATTCAGATGTTATGTTATTATCAGAATTCCTCTTATGTACATATGTTATACTTCCTATTGACTATGCGTTGAATTTAGATATCATGTTCATTCCATGGATCGACTTGAAATCTTTTGGGGTTCTTTGTCCCGTGTCCCTATCTGGGCCTATGTTCGGGTTGTGACAAACTTGGTATAAAAGCATTAGGTTTTGAAGTGTTCTAGGGTGTCTTAAAGTCGCATTAAGTAGAGTCTTTTTCATGGGTGCGAAGCGCGCCACACTTATGAAGAAGAGGCTACGAGATGTTTAGGAAATGTTCCCTTCTTTCAGGATCCATGTCATGTGATGAAATATATTTCTATCCTTCTAACACTTATATTCACACACTCTAAAGCATAACGCCAGTCAGTGGAATAAGAGACGCTCTTGAATTATTTCTCCCTACAAGAGTTAAGAGAAGCTAAGGCAGAAGAATTCATGAACTTGAAGTAAGGAACCAAAAGAGTGGGGCACTACGACAGGAGAAGTATAAAGCCCTCCATGATAGTCTTAGAGGTGAATAGGAAGTCAAGAGATAGTGATTTTTTCCTAGCCTTAATAAGGGATCTAATCCTCAGAATGATGATCTTTAAGCTAAGGGGGAGACTATAATGTGAAGGACCAGGTCAAGCCTGGAGTTTCAGTTATGAAGGTACATGATCAGTAACTATGGGAGATCGATCCATGCTTATTCAGGTGTCCTTTTGTACTTCAGTCTATGCTATACTTTACTCATGTTGTATGTGAACTTGTTATTCCCATGTTTAAGTTCCAAGTACTCCTTACGTGTGTTTGTGCTCAAATTCGTAGAATGAGAAGTAACTACTTCAGATGGTGATTCTAGTCTTCTTCCATGATTCCATAAATCTCAGCTTCATGTCATGACCCTTGTTATCTATGTAAACTCATGCCTCTCGGCATGCTCAGCTCTATGGACTCAGTCTTTAAGATTTGCCTTATCGGCTCATAAGATCATGTTACATCAAGTATATGCCCAGCTTAGATTTCTTGAATGATTCGTGCTAATAATTCCTTAGTCTAAGCCCTATGAATGTTCCCCTATGATGAAAATGATGGTTAAAATGTGTACATTCAGGATAACTCCCCATCCCTTCCATAGATGCCGGGTATGTAGAAGTTCAGGAAGCGCAGTTATTAGCCAAGCATGGAAGTGTAACAACCCGCATGGTCATTTTGTGATTTTTGATCTATTTTCCTGGGTTGAACCTTTTCGTATCCTTATTTTGTTACTTATGACTTGTGGAGATGGATGACACAATTTTCAATATGATCCAATGAAGATTGGATAAGATTTTCAATTTTTGGAAGGTTTGAAGTTTGAGAGGTTTAACGAAAATCAACATTTTAGGTTAACGAGCTAAAATTTGGGTTCTGAAAGCTCTGTTAGTTCCGGATGCTGATTTATGACTTAGTTGGGCAGCTTGCATGGATCCCAAGGTGTTCAGGAGTGATTTGAACCTTTGGTTGAATTTATGATCTTTAAGGAAACTAAGTTTGACCATGGTCAACTTTCGATCAAAATGACCTCATATCAGTGATTTGATGATTCCAATAGGTCTGTAATATTTTTTATGATTGAATTGCATATTTGATTTGTGACCGGAGGATTCCGGATGAGTTTTAGGTGAATTTGAACGTTTTTTGTGTTTAGCATGATTTTAAGCATAAAATGTGACAACTTAGAGGTTCGGTTTAGTTTTTGAGATCAAAAAATTATTTTGAGACTTTAAAAATTCTTATCATGAATTATAAGAGTTATCCGAAAGGTTTGGTGCAATGCCGATAAGTCAAGATCGGGTTTTTATTGCAAAAGGTGAAATAATTCTTGAATGAGCAAAAATGATATTTGGCTGGGCAAATGAGCACCAAATGGAGTTTTGATTGAACGAATAGGTCCTTATCCTTATTTAGGAATTTTAGGAAAAAGAATCATCTTATTTTGAGTTCGTATGATGAAGTTATGGCCATTTTAGTAAAAATTAAAGTTGTCGGTACAGTGCTGGTGCAACCCTATATAAACACCTAAGCAATGTATTTTTTCACAGACTGTGTTTATTTGGTATTTTTAGTATATTTGGAGTTTTGGAGTTTTGAATTGAGTGATTTTTGCGGCATTCTTCTCTATTTACCAAGGGGGTAAATATCTAATCCTTAATTTGGTATTTCCCCATGATTTCTTCAGTTGGTTTTCATTTTTATCTGTGAATTTGTTGGAGGAAAATTTGGAGATTTGAGTCTAAAGTTAAGAAATCATATTTTGATTTATGCAAAGTCGATTTGAGCTCCATTTTAGATGAAATTTCATACTTGAGTTCTATATGTTATGGATAACATGATTTTCAAATAAAATTCCAGCTTTGCCCTTGCCGGCCCCGAGTTGACTTTTAGATTGAATTTTGGACCTGAAATAGAAGTATATCAATATGGGTGTCCATGATTTTATTTTCTTATGTAGAATATGTATTTGACCAAATATTGATCATTCAGAAAGGTTACAGAAGATCAAATTCGTAATTTGATGCTTGAGCTTTGTTTTGAGGCAAGTAGAGATTTCTTATTCTTTGAGGATCAGAAGGAAGGGGAAGCTTAGTCCCCAGTATGTTGGGTCATATAGGATTGTGAGACGTGTTGGAAGGGTGGCATATGAGTTGGGGCTACCAGCGGAGTTAGCTTCGGTCATTCGGTGTTTCATGTGTCCTTGTTGAAGAAATGCATCGAAGATCTATCTTTAGTGACTCCGGTAGAGGACATTGGGGTGAAGGACAACCTTACCTAGGAGGAGGTACCAGTCAAGGTCCTTGATCATTAGGTTCATAAGTTTAGAAATAAGGAAGTAGCCTTGGTGAAGGTTCTGTGGAGAAATCATCTTATTGAGGGAGCTATGTGGGAGGCCGAAGTAGATATAATGGCTAAAAACCCGTGTCTTTTCCCTTACGGATAAGTTCCAACTTGAGGTATCAGTTTCCTCCTTAGTACTCTATTCAGTTTCATGTAAAGTTCATGTCTCTCAGTTCCTTGCATGTCTTAGCATGCACGTATGTTTCATGAATTTAGTTCAGTTAGGAATCTCAGTATGGAGTCAGTCACTCCATCAGTTTTCAGCTCCAATTGTTTAGTTTTTGGATTATAGTTCCTTCCCTAGCCTTCCAGCATGCTTGATCTACATTTGAGGACGAATGCTCCCAAAGGGGAGATAATGTAACACCCCAAATATTCCCTAGGTTAGACCGAGGCTTACAATAGAAAACAACAAGAAAACAATACCAGAACCAAACAACAAACCTCAGTATGGTTCGTTGTAGCGTCCAACGGTTCATTGGAAGTGATTGTTGTTTCATGACCAGAGAGCTGTTAGAAATTTGCCTAGAACCCATGAGGGGATTGTACGGACCGTGCCTTATTTGAACTAGTCATTATATGTGGTCGATGAAGTAGATTAAGAGAATTTTGAAGGAAGAATGGGGGAATTCAACGGATGGACCAATGGTCCATTGATTGTTACCACGGCGCATTGAATGGGTCGTTGGTTCTGCTAGTTTGTTGAAAATCTCAGGCTAAGTTTGGAACCCTTCCAGGTACATGGATAGACCCGATGCCGGTGAATTTATGGAAATAAAGTGTTAAGATCATTTCCTAAGTATAAGAAGTGCATTAGATGAAAATTAAGGTCATAAGGAACCTCTAGCACAAAGTTGAGTTGAGAGCCTCCTTATCGATTGAGTGTTTGTATAAGTTCTTACAAGGGTCAAATTTAAACGAGCATATCTCCCACTTTACAAAAATTTTTTGGACGATTCAGCACATCAAATTGAAGACCTTGAAGTATTCTTCCCAACACATCCAATCTTTCATCAATCAGAGTTCGGAGTACAACGTTATGGGCAGTTTGGTGAAGCAGCAACAGGCAACAACGAACCTCAGAATGCGCTGTTGTAGCAACCAACGACCCGTCCTGTTGGTCGTTGGAACTGCCAGTTCCAGGTCTTTTTTTTCACATTTTGGGGGTATTTTGGTAAACTCCTATATTACTAACTCCTAAATTACATCATTTTGGGCATTCTTAAAGTTCAATTAAAGGGATTAACCTAGCCTAAATCCTCACCCTCTCCAAAAGATCAATAGTTAGATTTTCTCTCAAAAGAGGAACTAGGGTTCTTCTTCAACCTCTTCAAATATTCTTGGACTCTTCAAGGAAAGTCAAGGGATCATCAACCGAGGTATGTGAGGCTATGAGTGAGAGTTACTTTCACTATCACGCCCTAAGTTCTTCTCAATTCCATAAATTTCAATTCTAGATTCAAGTTTCATGATCTATGGGGTTTATTCTAATTTTGTGAAATTCCCTATGATCTATCTATGGGTCAATTCCTTTCATGTATTAAATCATGTTTTATGATCTATGGGCAGATTTTATAAC
>JACEIK010013646.1:8661-24902 GCA_018107945.1 Datura stramonium
GTGCTTTATCCAATATCTACTGTCTCAACTCACCGACATCCTGTACACATAATCTACCCTGGTAACGGAGCACACCATCTCCCCCTTTGGAGAAAGCTTCTATTTGTTTTCTGAGGACTGCTTCCTTCATCTTAAGTAAGATAGGATCTTCGTCCTATCTGGACTTAACCTCCACAACTAAAGAGGAATCTGACCCGCTCTGCATTACTACACCACCCTCAGTCGAATCCACCAACTGTACTCCCAACCGAGCTAGCCTGTGCATATCTTTAGCCAACTCCTTTTTGTCTTCTTATACATAAGCCACGCTGCCCATAGACACTCTGCTTAGGGCATCAGGCACCACATTGGCTTTGCCCGTGTGATATAGAACACTCATGTCATAGTCTTTCAGTAGATCCAACCACCCTCTTTGACAAAGATTTAGGTCCTCCTGATTGAACACATACTAAAGACTGTTGTGATCCGTAAATACATCTACGTGAGCTCCATATAAGTAATGCCTCCATATTTTTAGTGCAAACACCACCGCTGCCAACTCCAAGTCATGAGTTGGATAATTTTTCTCATGAACTTTGAGCTGTCTAGAGGCGTAGGCTATCACTTTTCCCCGCTGCATCAAAATGCAACCGAGTCCAACCCTGGAAGCATCACAATAAACAACCAATCCATCTGTTCCTTCTAGCAAGGTCAGAATTGGAGCAGTAGTGAGTCAAGTATTCAACTCCTGAAAACTCTTCTCACACTCGTCCGACCACTGAAATTTCACCTTCTTCTGAGTTAACTTAGTCATTGGAGATGCTATAGAAGAAAAACCTTCCACAAACCATCGGTAATAGCCAGCTAAGCCCAAGAAACTCCTGATTTCAGTAGGAGAGATGGGTCTGGGCTAATCCTTCACTACTGCTATTTTATGAGGATCTACCTGTATTCCTTCACCTGAGACCATGTGACCCAAGAAAGCCACGTATCTTAACCAAAATTTGTACTTACTGAATTTGGAAAATAGCTGGCGATCTCTGAGTGTTTGAAGCACTATCCTTAGGTGATCTGCATGCTCTTCCTCATTTTTAGGGTATACTAGAATGTCGTCTATAAATACAATGACAAACATATCTAGATACTGCTTGAAGACTCTGTTCATCAGGTCCATAAAGGTTGCAGGGGCATTTATGAGTCCAAAGGAGATCACCACAAACTCATAGTGACCATACCCAGTTTTGAATGTTGTTTTTGGTATGTCACACTCTCTGACCCTTAACTGATGGTATCCTGACCTAAGATCGATCTTGGAGAAACAACTAGCTCCCTGAAGTTGGTCGAACAGGTCATCAATTCTAGGTAGGGGATATCTATTCTTGACTGTGACTTTGTTTAGCTGGCGGTAATCTATGCACATTCTGAGGGTACCGTCTTTCTTTCGCTCGAATAGAACTGGAGCACCCCAGGGAGAG
This sequence comes from Datura stramonium, assembly GCA_018107945.1. Lineage (NCBI taxonomy): Eukaryota > Viridiplantae > Streptophyta > Magnoliopsida > Solanales > Solanaceae > Datura > Datura stramonium. Next base: position 10,116 of record JACEIK010013646.1, read on the forward strand.
AGGTTAGGTCTGATAAAACCCTTTTCAAGAAGATCTTTTAGCTGCTCCTTCAACTCCTTAAGATCAGCTGGAGTCATTCTATAAGGAGGGATGGAGATGAACTGAGTATCTAGGAGGAGGTCTATTTCGAAGTCTATTTCCCGTTCAGGGGGGACTCCGGGAAGATCCTCAGGAAATATATCTGGGAACTCGCTGACCACTGGAACTGACTGAATGGTTGGGGTCTCTGAGTTGGAATCCTTGACTTGAACCAGATGATAAATACATCCCTTGGAAATGAGTTTCTAGGCCTTAAGGTAGGAAATAAACCTACCCTTAGGCATTGAGCTACTGCCCGTCCATTCTAGCACAGGTTCATTTGGAAACTGGAACTTGACAAATTTAGTTTTGCAATCAACTGAGGCATATAAGGAGTGTAACCAATCCATGCCGAGAATAAGGTTGAATTCAATCATATCCAACTCTATGGGATCAGTTGGAATGACTTTATTCAGGACTGAGACTGGGCAGTTTCTATACACCCGACTGGCTCTAACTGACTCGCCAACTAGGGTGGAGACTAAGAACGGTTCTGAGAGGATTTTTTGACTAACATTGAACTGAACTTCTATGTAGGGATTTACGAATGAAAGAGTGGCTCCTGGATCTAGGAGGGCGTACACATCAAGATGAAAGAGACATAACGTACCCGTTACTACGTCAGGTGAGCTCTCCTAATCCTGACGGAAAGATAGAGAATAGAAATGATTTTTGGCGCTGACTGCCATGCATACTTGATGGGTTGGCCTGCTGGAGCTGTTGAGGTAGTGGATTATGATCTTCCCCGTCCTACTGATGGACATTCTTTAATTCGATGCCCGAGTTTTCCACAACCAAAGCAACCCTCCCTGCCTTGTAGACACTCTCCAGGATGATTCTTGCCGCACTTTGGGAAAACTGGGTACCTGTTCCCAGCACTGAAGCTCTGAGGCTGAGAGCTAGATGCTCCACCCCTCCGGTCCTAGCAGGACCGCAAGGTAGGGGCACTGGCTGAACTAGGTGATGGGGCCCTCTACTGCTTCTGTTTTGTGCAGCTACCACCGCCAGACCTCTAATGGCCTAATCTGACTGGACAGTCCTTACCCATTTGTTCTTACACTCCATATCCCTCAGCTTTTCGACCTCAATTGGTTGGGCATAGACAATCAAGCTAGAAAGGTCCATATCCTTAATTAGCATCGTTGTCCTGCATTCCTTGAGAACAAGATTTGACACTCTATTTACAAACTTTAGCATGCGATCCCTTGGCTCGGCTACCATCTTTGGAGCGTACTTAGATAGCCTAGTAAACTCTAGAGCATACTCCTCCACAGTTCTGTTGCCCTGTCTCAAGTTCATAAGCTCCGCCATCTTTGCCTCCCTCAGCTCCCGAGCAAAAAGCCTGTCCAAGAAAGCTGTGGGAATTCTTCCCACTCCACTAGTCCTACTTCCGTTGGCCGCCCCTCCTTCCACTGCTCATACCAAACCTGGGCTACCCCTTTAAGCTGGTAGGCAGCCAGGTTAGCACTCCCGGAGGAGCTGACACCCATAATATGGGTAATCTTCTTGACCTCATCTACAAACTCTTGGGGGTCCTCCCCCCCTTTAGATCCCTGAAAAGATGGAGGGTTCAGGCGGGTGAAGTCCTGCACCCTTGCAGCTGCTGCAGACCCGTTCGTGTTCACCGCCACGACCTACTGATTCACCTGATTGGTCACAGTCTGGGCTAGTAACTATATGGTTGCTCTAAACTCTGCGGTAGAAACTGAATCATCTTGAGAAGCTATTGGGGCAGGTCTGTTGGCGTTACCAGACCTTCTTCCGTTATCGCGTCTAGGAGGCATGGTTCACTGAAATGAAATAAAACACAAGTTAGTAGGGCATTTTTGAAATTGAACTTTAACGCACGATAAGAAATGTGAAAAAAAGAGAGTTTTTCTAATAACATCTTGCAGCCTCCTCGTCATAAGTGCGGCGCGCTTCACACTCATGAAAAGGACTCTACTCGACGCGACTTTCAGACTTTCCAAGGATACTCTAAACCTAGTGCTCTAATACAAAGTTTTTCACGCCTCGAGCCTAAACCCTTGATGTAACATAGTACTTGAAGTCACGAGTGACCCTAAGTCAACCCCTAGTCTGTCATACACTGGTAATCTAAGTAAACATGCACAATGGAAATTTGAAATAATACATCAAAGAATTATTGAAAAATTAAAGACTGAACATAGAGATTTTAAATATCTAAAATCAAGTCCGATCTGAAAGTCATGTAACTGAGGAGTTGCTGGGACAAGCCCCCAGCTAACTCTAAGTCTAGCTGAAAACAATAAAGAAACTGAAATGAATAAAATGTGCCCTCAGAATATGAGGACTGACAATGTTGCTGCTGATAGAGAGACCCAAACGTAAATGACTAATGGTGCTGGGTCTGAGAACCTGCGGCTGTATCATGAAACGATACAACATAAAGTATGCGTCAGTACTTTGAATGTACTGAGTAAGTGAGAGATATAAATAGTACGAAAGAACTAGTAATTGATCTATAATGACCTTAAATGACCAACTGATAATACTGAAAACTGATACAACGGAAATATAGCTAATATGGTCAATAATGACCCTGGATGATGGTCGTAAACATACCCTATGTCCGAAATACTGAATCTGAGATACTGCACTGTACTGATCTGAACTGAACTGAACTAAGAAATCTGAGAATGAGCTAAATTGACTAGTGGGAGATTCTATAACCGACATATAACCACTTGAGTTAGACATGAGTCCGATGTATACACCCCACCAGTAGGAGCCAATATACCTTGTCGCGGTATAATGGCATGAACTGGGTGATCACAAAAGTTTGGGGTAATTCAGGCCAATAATTTGTAGTGTAACCTACGCTGGCAACGTAGTTCTGGGAACCTGGGTGCGCTGGAACCCCGTTCCACTCGGTGCTAAATTCTACTCCCACTGGAAAACCTATACTAAACTACTAGGCTAATAGCTCGAAACTGGGGTCCAAGACTAGTCAGGGACATATAACTGCAAGTACCCGAGAGTCTTATCGGACCCGATTCTTAAAATGGGTTCTAGACTGGTCAGAGCTACTTATCTAGAAGTGTCGTAACCGTTCTAGAACAAACTAAAATCTGAACTGGGGTCCTGGGGCATGTCAGAACTATATATTTGAAATGTTATGACTGCCTAGTGGACCAATAACTAAATTCTGATTTTGATATCTAGAAGGTCCTACTGGCACCTCGAGAAATTCTATAGTCAAACTAATCAGCTGACATTATTCTGGTTAACCTGGAGGTTTGCTAAAATCTTATTGAGGCTAGACCTACAATGCTGTGTAATACATAGTATATAGACTTTTTGACTGAATATAACTATCATACATGTAACTGAGTTTTTAACACAAACAATCAGTATAGAATCTCTAACTCTAAAAGATTCAAACAATTCTCAAGAATTTAAAGCTTAAACAGGATTCTAATTTCTGACTTTTAAAAAGCTAGTGCTGAATTTCTAATTTGATGGAACGAGCATCATTTTAGTTACAAACTGGTGGAAAATAGCTACAATTAACATAGTATAGGATTCCACATGAATTAATCAAATAAAAATGACAATATCTTCAAATTCGTAAACTCAGGGCTAGAACTGATAGTGAATAGAGAGAGAGAGTTTTAGGGGGCACAAGGGGAGAACAATCTCCTTGCTGAATTCCCACATACCTATAGAAGAACCCTGGTGAAAATCCTTGAGAAGAACTAAGAAGAAAATCAAACCCTTGCTCCTGCTCTATGCTTTCTGTTAGAGTTTCTACGCGCTGTTCTTGAGGGAAGTTGAGAGGAATGAATAAAAAGGTCATTCTAACCCTTTAACTTCCCCCAATACGAACCCAAAATGACATGGTTTAGGGATTAAAAAGGTAGGAAATTACAAAATTAACCCTGGGAACTAAAACTAAAATCTGGCCGACCAGAACCAAGGGGCCTCAGGACGGGTCGTTGGTACAAACGATGGCCCATTGAATCTGGAAGTGCTTTTTAGGTTCAAAAACTAGGTTCACTGGAACAATCTACAATTGGGTACAATGGTCCCCGGTCTGTTTGAATAAGGGACGGACCGTTGTAACCTCCCGTTGGAAGTAAGAAAACAGTGCACGAGGTCAACGAGTGATAACAACGACTCGTTAGTAGAATCAACGGGCCATTGTATCCACTCGTGGTTCACAGTACTGGGGTTTGGAACTGAATGACGGTTGGTAGAAATGGCTCGTTCATAGAAATAACGGGCCATTGTTCCCTCTCATTGTCACAGGGGAAAGGTTTGGTAGACTTCTAAACTCGGGATTCAACGGATGACAGGACGGCCTGTTGTTAGTATCAACAGGTCATCCTATGACTCGTTGTGTCCCCCTGGAAGAATTTTGTTGTAACCCATGACCAGTTACAACGGTCTGTTGGTTCCACCAATAGTCCGTTGTGGGAGTCGTCTGAGAAAGAAAAAATTCTAATTTTCTCATGGTTTTTCATCAAATGTCTGAATTTGTTCTAGGAAAGTTTCGGGGTGTTACATATAGAATATTAAATCAAGGATAAATTAAGACTTAAATTGGTTTTAATGTAGGATAAGGGACGGGTAGGAACTATTTGGCCAAGATAGTGACTAATCTCTCTAATCACTTTAATACGTCACAACTCTTTTAATTTTGTAGCACATTCTTCAATCTCCTATTTTTCTCCTTATATCTCCTTTTATTTCTCAATTTTTCAAGTTAGGTGACTAGTAGGGATTTTTCAACATTAAGCTCAATTTTTTTTCTTTTCATTCATCATTATTTTTTCAAACTTTTTTCCTTTTTTCTTTCCCACTAATATGACCCTCCCTGTTTAGCAATTTTTTGACCCTTTTCTTTTCCTCTAATTCACCACACTTTAGCTTTTTTTTCTCTTTTCTCCAATTATGCTCCTTTCATACAAAAAATTAATAAAAGTGCTCTAGGAGGTATTTAGATCAAATACAAGTCAATAGAACAAAAAAAGGATCAATTTTAATAATATGACTATCAAAAGAATAGGCTATGGCTCAAAATGGCTAACTAGGATAATTACTTCAACGTGGGTAATATAGGATATAAATTGGCTATCAAATAAACGTCTATATCACTTTTTAGATTCAACATCCTCATTTTGTTTTGCACACACACTGGGGAAGTTCTAGACGTCAAATTGCAAACATGGAGTATACTAAAATTCCTGGCTCTCACAATGGCACAATTGGCTAAACAACGACAATCAAAATTACATAAACACATATATCCATATTGCATGCATAGCATAATTAAGCTCACTTTTTCAAATACAATAGTCAAGTTCGAAACGTCTAAGTGTTTCTACCTTTTTCACACATTTTTGAGTGAATCATGCAAAGTCTTAATGATACCTAAGTGAAGGACCTAACATTCATAAGGTTCCAGTTCTTGTTCTTCCTAATGACTACTTTTCCCTTAAGACGGTCGTCATCAATCCGTCATTGAGAAAAGTCATGACTCAATGACTAAAATTAAAAAAAATCTAGACCCATTAATCAACTTTAACGGACTATCCACTGGAAAAGCACCAAAAAGAAAAGCTGGTGAAACCCAAAGCAAAATAAAACTATAAAAAAAGCTACTACAAACAACCAAAGTATGCAAGATAAGTCATGATCACAAAAAAAACTAGGCCCACGATGTACAAATTTAGCAATTAAAGTATGCATGGTAATGAAGTTTACTTCTCTCACCACACACTTAATCGGTAACACTGTCCCCAGTGCTAAAACAATAAAGCATAAAGTAAAAGAGTGAAAGAAGAACTCCATGGGCTTCTAGTCCTTATATTCAGTGGGGGCAAGAGTAGCTTCTTCCATCTTAGGATCCTCCTCATCATCATCTTCAAACTCTATATCAGAGTCCACACACGCCATCTCATCATCTGTGGCTATATCATCATCAAGGGGCTCCTCAAATCCGGGCCCAACTCTGCAATGGGCTCTCGAATGCTTGCTCAAGGGATAGTCCTTGTTGAGTTGTTGCAGCTACTCCTCAATCACTCCATTCATTCTCAATTGCAGCATTTGCATGCCGTATAGGTGACTCAATATGTAATCAATTAGTGATTACGCTCATTGATAGAAAGAACTAGACTATGTATGCCCTTGGGATCTTTAATTTTTTTCACATCAATTCCCCTTGGGTCATATCTAGGACTATAATCTGCCTCCTTCTCCTCAATCTGATACCCTCGCAGAAATCTGGTCAAGAGACCCCCAAACCCAAATCTCTAGCCCTTTTTCACCCTCACTCGCCTCAACACATCCTTAATTATAGCCCCAATATTCACTGGCATCCATGTCATGAAATCATAGACAAGACAAACTCTTTCCCTAGTAACATGAGTTACATGTTTCCCAGGCACCAAACAAGCACTAACAATTTTCAACCAAATACGTGTCTCTATACTCATATGAGCATATAAGAATGATACATGATACCCATGTTGTTGGTAGTGAGTGCACCTTGAAACTGAATCAGGGCCACAAAGAGTATGTCTAATGTCTCTATAAGGGAGTTTCAAAATCTAATTCTTGAAGAGTTGTGGGTCAATGTTAGGTGAACCAAGTATTTTGTTCAAAATAACGGGCAAAAAATTAATAATTTTCCCTCTAATTTTGACTTGGTTTGATCTCTCCTTTGGCTCCAATTAGCAAAAAATTCCCTCACCAAGTTTAAATTACAATCACCCTGAGCATTAAATACAAAACCAAGACCAAGGAGTGTAATCTATCTACCATGTGAGGAAATACTAATGCGAAGCTAACTCTATCAACAAACATTTCATGTGAGTACTTTGATTCTTTATTCTCTTTAAACCATTTTTTATGTTCTTGCTCCATGAACCAACAGAGCCCAAAATGCCTCAATGGTTTTTATGGTAGACTCACATCATCATGCTCCTCCTCATTATCTCTTCTTGATCTTTTTGACCCATGGCTTGAAGAAACCACTCCTTTGCGCTTACTTGGTTTTGGTGCCATTTATGGAGACTTCACAAGAACAATATTGTATTTTATGATTTTGGTGAAAATGTTTGGAAGAATTTTGAGAAAAGATGAAGTTTTTGGAGAAAAATCTTGAGAAATATGGGGTGTGCGGTGCGCCTCTTGAAGAAATGGGATGAAAATATTAGGTTTAGGCTTTTTAAAACACTCCCATGGGCTGGATTCTATAATTTCTCCCTTATCTTTTTCCACTTGGGTCCATCTGTCGTGGCGCGATGCTCCCTACACCATTTTCCTTGTGCGTTGCGTCTCCCCTTGCAGTGCCAGTGCTTGCAAGTTGTGCAAGGACATACACTGCTTGGCATATGCGGCGCACTGCTCTGTGTGCTACTTCGTCGGATTTTTTTTCTTTGCAGCCCATTTTCAAATTTCATGCTCAAAACTCCCCTTTTTTCGAATTATGACTTAACTCCTGCACACTTGAACACACGTATATTTTTTAAAAAAAATCTTGGGTTGCCTCCCAAGTAGCGCCTGATTTAATATCATGGCATGACGTAGGTATCTTGATTACTCAGACTTCATCAAAATACCTAATGGATTCATGGTCATATGCAGTTTCCCTCATTCCAAGGGTTTGGAACAGTATCACTAGGCAAAGTGCCCTTTTGCCTTTGATTCAATATAGTCGAGATTTTCCCCACCTACTACTCTAATTGCTTGATGGAGGTTTAATAAGAGTCAACTAATTGACTTAGGATTGAAAGTTCTCCTCTCATCTCTTTAACTCTTATCTCCGTGGAGTCCACTTTTTTTATCTTGCGACTCATCATTTCTTCTAACCTTGTGGTCCCAGAGTCATTTACAGCAGATTCTCTTGCTCGTGGAGGAAATATACTCTACCTCTATCATTCTTTGAGTCCTCTCAATTCCTCCACTAACCTTGGTTCTTGTCTCTAGCCACAACTCTATCATAGCCATTGTTCTCATAGTAGTTTCGACTTTGATTTACTTGACCTTGACGCTAAGAGTCTTGGTTAGACCCTTGAGTGTTTACCCGAAAATCCCCCTGATTGTTCACAAAATTTGCTTTTTCTTCAGCCTCGGGGTAGTGATTCATACCTAGGTCCTCTGTGTTTCACATTCAACGTATGCACCTTTTGTGCATTCAATGTGGTAAGGTGCTTTGTGATTAACTCCAACTGGGTTTGGAGATGGTCCATGTCTTGGTCCCATTCCTCTTCCTTCTTTCGCTTCTCTGCATTCATTCCTCTTGTGTAGCTCAATGCAGTGGCTTCGGATTCTTTGGTATGCCATGCCCTGTTGGTTTTAGTTATCCTATCCGGTATTTCACTGGCCTCTACAATAGTGTAGGCCATCATGGACCCCTTAGCAATCACATCTGCTACGGCCTTATTCGCTGCACTTAGTAACCTATATAATACTTCCAAAAGGACTTCTCCAGGAAGCTTGAGATTAAGACATTGTTTCAATTTCTTTTTGAACCTTAGCGGTGCTTCATGTAGAGCTTCCACAGGCAATTGTCTGAAGTTACTGATTTCATCCCTTAATTGAATCATATGTGAGAGTGGGAAGAATCTCTCCAAGAAAGTAGCAGTTAGCTCTGCCCAAGTGGTGATAGACTCATTTGAAAGCTCGTTCATCCACAAAGTAGCTTCCCTAACTAATGAGAATGGAAATAAGTGGAGTCTAATTACCTCTTGAGAAACTCTAGGCAAATTGTAAGTATTGCAGATACTGGTGAAATTTATTAGATGTTGATTTAGATCCTTGCCGGGTAGACCATTGAACAACCCCTTCATGCTCAACAACTGCAACATAGTACTAGTGACATCAAATTTGGTGTTTGCTGAAAATGGGGGTGGAACGATGGCTCCCATGTAACTAACCTGTTCTTGTTCATACTCTCTCTCAAAGAGCACATTCCATACAGCATTCCGTCCATGATGACGAGGGGGTTCTGTCGATTCATGTCTGCCAAAGCAACAACTAAATTTGTAGCATCAGCTCTCCTAGCTACTTTAGTTAATCGAGTTTCCTCTACCAAGTGTGCAGCTTCAGCTTTATGCGCTTTGGTCATCTCCACTAGTGGGAGATTTATTGATACCATAGATTTTCCATGCTATCCTGTGATAAACAAAAAAAAGAAAACAAAACGTAAATCGTGAAAAAAGATTATGAGTTAAGTTTATACACCAATTAACTTGTTTCAAAACCATACTCCTCAGCAACGGCGCTAAAATTTGATTATGCCCAAATTACACCTCCCAATGGAAGTATAAAGCGGTCGTTGTCAAATATAGTAACCCAACAAAGGTTGGGGTCGATCCCACAGAGAATAGGTAGAAATAATATGTTAACGATTCACAAGGGAGGTTTGCAAATAAAGAACCAGAATAATTCTAAAAATAATTGAGTTTGTATCAAATTGATGAAGCTAAGCTAGGACTGTATTCCCTATGATTTGATAACTTACTAGGCTTTTATTAGTGATCTATCTTGATGAATTTAGTGTAAGACTTACATTTAGTACATCTAATATTTATCGACTTAAGAATTACACTTATCTCCTCTCGGTCTCAAAGTGTATATATTGCGTTCGCCAATAAACAATAGATGCTTTCCACCTATCTCATCTTGGTCTAAAAAGTGTGTATATTCTAGCTTTGAAGTAAGTCTTTTCCACAACCCGAACATAGACCCGGATCGTAACACGGGACAACAAGCCCCGAGAGACTCCAAGTCGACCCATGGCATGAACATTCATCTAACTTCATATCATTCAAATGGAATACTTAACATATCAACATATCAGAAGCATGAACATAAAATAATATTTCATGATAAGCGATACGTACTAAATATATAACAATGGAGTACTACATATAGTCTGAAAGCCTCTAACGTAACAGATGGGTTGATGGGACAACATCCCCAACTAACCTGGCAAACTGAAACTAAAAGAAACATCAATGTCTGAATCAAATGGTCCTTGGAGAATGAGGACTCACCAACAAGCTGGATGCTAAACTCCATGACAACCTGATGACGATGTTGGATCTAAAGATCGGAACCTGTATCATAAAATGATACAGCATAGAGTATGCGGTCAGTATGTGAAATGTACAAAGTATACAAGGTAAGTAAAACGGACATTTAAAAATACATAAAAGCTCATAAATGATAATAAGAGAAAGGACATCATGCCTGTATCATAAATATCATAAGATAACATAAGGCTCAAGGTTTTCAAATCGTTCATAAACCATTCATTATCATAGTCATAAGATAAACTTCATTAAAGACATCACTTTAGCCAAAAAACATAAATATAACAATGCGTAAAACATGTGGAACAATGGGAGGAATCGCCATAACCGACACCATCATGGTAGAGCATTACATGATTCCCCAACTATCTCACTCAAGTGGGCAAAGTCGCCCCTGGCTTTCCAGGCGAAGGATGTGCATTATGTGATATCATGAAAGAGGGGATCATTATCATTGTAATGCATCATTATAAACCCATGGTGGCATGTAGTTATGAGACACCGGCGTAGTCCTTTGAACGCCAGGCTGCTTGGTGCTAGACACGCTCCCAAAAACATGCACATTAGGCTCATATATAAATAAATAACATCATTCATTAAGATTCATGGCTAAATAAACATTTATCATTCATTGATCCCCATTAAAACATGATTAGCCAAGAATCAATGGCCCTTTAGTTGGCCAACATCATAAATCGATAAATCATGAGATCCATTTCATAAATCGTAAATCATTCTTGAACATATGGGCATTTCCCAATACTTTACCATGCTTGACAATACTCAGTTCATTCAAAAACATGCTTATAAATATGGGTAACTTGAAAACATGCTTTTCATCTTCAATAATTCATAATACTTGAACATTCATCATAAACTTTGACTTTCATGAACTTTTCATAAAGGGGAAATTTGATTTATAAAACTTGAAACATGATTTCTAATGAAAAACAACACAAAACTTGCCCATACGTAATTTAATAATAGTAACTCAATTAGATTAAGCCCATGTAGAGAAATAGAATTTTCATGCATTTGATAAAAACCCCATAGATTTTATATAGGAATTTCCGTAAATTGAAAGAAATTGGGCATGGGTGTGAAAGGATTCACCTATTCATAACCCTGCATACCTGGGGAAAATTAATTTTCACCACTCCTTGGAAGCCTAAAGGAAATTAATGAAGAAAACCTTGAAGACAAGCTTGACCACCTCCTCAATCCATCACTTTACATGCATGAGAATGAATAAACCTAGGGTAGATTTTACCCTCAATAAACACTGATTTTTGAGCCTTAAATGACGTTGTTTAGGACCCTAGGACTTAGGAATGATGAATATTCCCTTAATGAAAAACCCTGAAAAATTTGTACTGGCAAACTAATTGACGGACTAACGGGTCGTTGGAGGATACCATGACTCGTGGTATCCATCCGTCGTCTACACTGTCAAAATTCCTGATCTTAGATTCATCCCCATGGCTCGATAGGATGAGTCGTCCTTTCATACCATGGATCGTTATATCGTCTGTTGCTTCCTCCTTCCAAGTCCTGCTCTGATCCATTCAACGAGCCTCACCATGACTTGTTACATTATCCAACGAGTCGTGGTTGCTTCCATTAGGTAGACTGGAAAATATAGCTATCCTCTTCCCATGACTGGTGACCACGACCCATTACTTCTTACGACGGGTCATGAAATGACCCGTTACTTCCCCTAATGCTGAAGCCCAGTTCTCACCACGACTCATAGAAATGACTTGTTGTATCAAAAAATAGGTCGTTACTTCACCCATTTCTACCTACTGAGACCAGACCACAACTTCCCACGACTACTTCCCACGGGTCATTGGTTGGACCAACGATGTGTTAGGTCATCCGTTCTGTGAAATTTTTTTACAGTTTCGTCCAACTCCATTTTAAAATCTCGGGTATAATCTTAGGCACTTCCAGGGTATTACTTTCTTGACTTTAACTATCCTCGATTAGAGCTCAAGTTAATTAGATGAGAGTTATTAACCTCAAATGCCATTGTTATTCTCTTTTTCTAACTTTAACCTCTTTAATTGGGCAAGTTGAAGATACAGGTACATTTCAACATTTGAAGCCACTAAAACTTAATTAAAATGAAGAGAATAACAATCCACTCAATTTACCATTCAAGAATCACTATTTTATTATACCTACATTCGTTAATCCTTCATGGTTCCCTCAACCCTAGGCTAAGAGATTTAGCCGCTCATGTTGATGATAAAAAAAATAGAAGATGTAGAAGAAATCATAATTAAATACTTACAAGAATAAGTAATTGACTAGAAAGTCCCCAAGACAATATTGAATCACAAGTACTTGATGAAATTCCAACAATTGTCAACTAAACTATTACACAAATTCATAATGTATGAACTATGCAACACTTGAATCTAAGAATTCTCCATATGAAAATGTAGTATTTTTGTTGGACGCCTAGAACATGGAAGTATCGGGTATATATAATAGTAGATTAAGCCTTCGTTGTTCTTTCTTAGATTTGAATTTGGTTTTGCAGTTGCTGTTCCTAGTAGAATTGGGATTTGACTTCTGGCCACCCAAACTTGGCTGTGCCTTGTGCCACCCATAGAACTGATGTGCCTGACATAGTGCGCCTCTCCTTGCTCCATCCTTGCCTGTGCTTCATGCAGGCCATAGCACAGGAGTGCCTGTGCGATGCCAACTTTTATATACTCGTTCCTTCAATCTCATTTTGCCATTTTTGCTCTTTTAAGCCTCAAACAAGCCCAAATTCATCACTTTAAGCCCTAAAAAAATCATGTTTGTTAGCTCTTTTTCACAAATATATCATAAAACACATGGAAACAAACACAATTTATTCTAAAAATATAATAAACTATGGGGAAAATATGGCTAAGAAACGCATAAATTCACCCTTCATCAAATACACCAAGCGGAATAAAGCATAAATCATAACTCAAGGCATGAGCATAAGTCTAAAATACCATAGAACATGAACAAGACTACAAATCAACATCGCTAAGAATCTACACATAAATGTCTGAAAAGCCTCTAGTCTTAAGTTGTTGGGATAAGCCCCCCACTAACTCGGTTAAGTCTGAAACTGGAAGACATAAAAACAAACATAAGGAAAAATCTATGTCCTCAGATGATGAGAACTCACCCAAAGTTAGGACTGTTCTTAACTAGAGCAAGAGGAAATCTAACAGCGGGGCTGAGATTGATCACCCAAACCTATATCGTGAGACGATATAGCACAAAAGTATGCGATCAGTACTTTGAATGTACTAAGCATTCAGGATAAGTAAAACATGACAGTAAGGACAACATGTTATAGATCATAATTCTGATAGTCGTAAATGTGAGTTATTCATCATAATCTGGAGTATAATGACCCATGTTTTTTTAAAGTAAAATTATTAAGCTTAATAGGTTTGAAATCATAAGTCAAACTCATAAACAGATTAATGGATCAAAATGCACTATAAAACATGATATTAAAAGTTCTGAATATGAACATCATAAAACATGAAGAACAATAGGAGATTCTTATAATTGACATACTCCAAGTGAGCATACATGAAGCCTAGCTTGTAACCCTAGATGAGAGGTGTGTCCATTCCTTTCCACAGATATGAACCATGAAGGCATGATATTACTCATGAGCCTAGTAGTGTGAGAAAGGCACTCTTAACTGGCGAGGACTTCTTAGCCAAGGGCGAGGGAGATACCCTTAATTGGCGAGGACCCTTCATCCTACGGTGGTACGTAGTTATGAGACTCGAATTATCTAAAACCCTTATCTGCTCATTGTTAAATACTACTCCTGAAACATACATAGTACTCATATCATAATCATGAAACATACTTAGCTTTTCATGTTCTAGTTTAAATCATGAAATTCGTAACTTGCTTAACATACGTGAACTAGCCATGAAAATAATGCCGAAAAATCCTGAATGATACCTAAGCTTGAGATTCATGAAAGTCATGCATAATTGGATAATTCACCATAACTTGAACATAGAGTTTCATGAGAGTTTTTCATAGAAATCATGTAATTATAATCATAAAACATAATTAGAATCATGAGAGAATTAATTTCCTAAGAGATCATGGAGTTTTCGATCAAAAAGGGGCCTAAACCTAGAAATTCATATAAGTCATAATTGGAGACTTCAATTCATGAAATTGAGTTTGAATTGGGCATGAGGGCGGAAGGAATCTGTAACACCCCAGAAGGGCCTACGAATATACCCAGGAGTTAAAGTTGAAAATTGCAGAAAACCTGGAATTTTGCATCAATACGACTCGAGGTACGAATCGTGGTAAGGACCTATGAATCATGACTCGAGTCGTGATGAGTCCGGGAGCCTGAGGTCATACCACGAGTAGTCCTACGAGTCATTGCATGTGGGTACGACTCGTGGTTATGAGTCTTGGTGAATTTCTCAGTGGTGCCAGGGTGAGTCGTCACGGGTCATGGTACGACTCATAGGATGTAGCAATGAGTCGTGATGAGGAGTTGTGGTTAAGTCGTATTTTGTATGGGTGGATGGTACCACGAATAACAGTACAACCTGTAAGATGGTACTACAAGTCGTGATATGCGAGTCGTGGCCAGATTTAG
>JACEIK010013647.1:0-12449 GCA_018107945.1 Datura stramonium
TCCCCGGGCCTTTTTCTAGCATGTATGGCATTCTAAAACTCTTAACCAACATGCGAATAGGCCATCTACATGTCAAGAATTTACGGGGTGTAACAGAAAGAGACTAATTTCATTACCTAATTCAGCTTAAAATGATAACCTTTAGTACTAATAGCAACCATAATTCAACTACGTAAAATACGGTCGAAAACCAAAAATTTCCCGAGAGTTTAGAAGGGAGAAATGCTTACCTAAAGCCTGTGGCCGTATTGGAATCAATTAGGAGAAATTCTGACAACTTCTATTCGGTGGAGTTCTGATTTTTCGAGTGTGTTTTGAGAAAATAACTCCGTAGTAATGTTCCCTACAGGCTTAGAACTCGATACCTGAAGTTAATTTGAATTTGGACGACATTTGACAGCGTAATTGGACGAAAAACTATTGAAACCCTTGAGTTATAATGTTGATAAATGATTTGAAATAAAAGGAGGGCCTTTATATATGTTGAGGACGGTGTCCTGGGGGGTGCCTCGCGCCGTCCATCGCGGCAACCCCAACGCCGCGCTGCACCTTCCAAGGCGCCAACAGGCATGACGCGCTGTGCTGGCCAGTGCGCTGCTGGTTAGCGCATTGCATTGGCCTTGCACGCGCTAATTCCATCTGACCCTGCTCCTGAGACTTTTCTACACACGTCATACTCTCTTTATTCATCCCAAATCCACGCGTACACTTACTAATCGTTAGCATTTACGGGGTGTAATACATATAAAGTTACATTTCTTTCCCTTTGGACCTAATTTTTTATGTTGGAAAAAAGGATTATGAATAAAAGCAGCACAACTCCAAGGCTTCAAAATGCTCAAATTGGGCTTCCATTTAGTCCATAACTCATATAACGTAGATGTAATTGATTTAGAAGGGACATGGTTAAGTATAAATGCAGCAGTGAGCAATGTATCACCCCAATAGGTGATAGGTAATTTTTCTTGTGCCATCATCGACCTAACCATTTATAACAAGGTTCTTCGATCCCCTACACCATTTTGTTTAGGAGTGTGAGGAATAGTCAATTGTCTTTGAATTTATTTTTCACCACACAATTGTTTGAACTCATCAGACAAATATTCTCTACCTCGATCAATTCTTAAAACTTTAATTTTTCTATCTAGTTGATTCTCAACTAAGTTCATGAATTTAATGAAGCAACCAAAAGCTTCAGATTTATGAGAAATCAAATAGACATAACCATATCGAGTAAAGTCATCAATAAATGTGATGAAATAAACAATATCATGTCTTGCCTTTATGTTTGCTGGACCATAAATGTCGGAATGAATTAACTGCAATGGAGTTTTGGCTCTTGTACTTTTTTCAAATGATTTGGTTGCAGTTTTTCCAGCTAGGCAATATTTATAAATAGACAATCTATTTTGTCTATAGAGCCAAGAAGACCTTCTTTGGCTAAGTGATTCATTCTTTGCTGACCAATATGGCCAAGCCTAGCATGCCATATATTTACATCATTTTTACAATTAAAAATAGAGGTAAATAAGGAAATACAAATATTATTATTATTGGAACTTTGAAATTAAATTCTAACTTAATCAACATTCTAAGGGAGATCAAATTTCGATGAATTGGCGGGGTAAATATTACATTATGTAGAAGTAGAATTCAACCATTATGCATTTCGGTTTGCAGGTACCAATTCCTTTAACCTCCTCTTGGAGTTATTTCCTATATAAACTCATTTGGTTCCTCGTGGAATTCGTTGAGAATCTACGAAAGCATCTTTTTCCATAGCTACATGTTTGGTGGCTCTCGAGTCTATAATCCACATAGAAAGTAAGTTAGTTAAATAAGCATATCAAGCAACATTTAGGGGTCGTTTGGTTACATGTTAGAGTTATGCAGGTATTAGTAATACATGAATTTGTTATGAGGAAATCTATGTATTATTTTATGCAGGGATTAGTTATGCAGGTTTTAGCTATTCATGTATTAGTTATGTAGGTATTGGTTATGTAAGTATTAGTTATGTAGGTATTGTTATGTAAGGTTTATTTATGTAGGGATTATAATATATGAATGTCATGTCCCGAACATAGGCTCCAATCGAGACACGGGACAAGAAACTCCAAAGGACTTCAAGTCGACCCATGGCATGAACATAACATCTAACTCAATCATAAAAGCAAAAGAAATCAACATGATAAAATTAGTAGAAGTATGAAATAAGAATAACATCAGAAATACACATGAATCTGGAGCTGATTATATTCTATGTCTGAAAAGCCTCTAATACTGATGAGTTGATGGGACAAGACCCCCACTAACTCTCTAAGTCTGAACTGAATACATAAAGATAACCGATAGAGAATAGTCCTTGGGAGATGAGGACTCACCAACAGAGACTAGATGCTAGCTCCGGAACTGGCTAAAGATGGGGCTGAGTCTGAAGAGCGGAGCCTGTATCATAAAACGATACAACATAGAGTATGCGGTCAATACGTGGAATGTACCGAGTATGCAAGGTAAGTAAAATCACTTAAATAAGTAAAATCATTTAAAACATGCATAATATAAAACAACATCAAGATAAGAATATGAGATTAGGGCTTGCATGCTATTTTCTGAAATCATGATATGAACATAACTGAACATTATAACTGAATTGAATGACCCAAAACTGAAATATGACAATCATAAGTAAAACTGTACTGTCATGATCCGAACGGAGGCCCAGATTGCAACACGAGACAAGGAGCCCCGAGAGACTCCAAGTCGACCCATGGCATGAACATATATCTAACTCGATCAATGAAATAGAAGAAATGACATAATAAACTTAGCGGAAGTGTGAAATTAAACATAACATTAGAATACACAATCAGAAGCTATATAAATTCTTTATCTGAAAAGACTCTAAACATGACGAGTTGATAGGACAAGACCACAACTAACTAAATAAACTTAAATTGAAAATACATAGAGAAAGTCTTTATAAGTCTAGTCCTCGGGAGATGAGGACTCACCAATAATGTAAGATTCTAGCTCTGAAGACTGACTATGATCGGGGCTGAATCTGAGTACCAGGTCCTGTATCATGAAGCGAGATAGCATAGAATATGTGTCAGTACGTGGAATATACCGAGTATGCAAGGTAAGTAAAACCGCTTAAGTAAGTAAAAATCACTTTAAAACATCCAAAATGTAAAAAAAAAAAATTTAAGAATCTGAGAGTAGGACTTGCATGCATTCTTTCTGAAATCATGATCTCATCATTATATAATCATAACATCATAACTGTATCGATTGACTCAAAGCTGAAATCTGATAGTCATGAGTAAAATCTGAACATTGAGTCAAACCTGCTTTAGAACATGCATAGATATATAAATTTCATCAGCGATAAATATGCATAATAGTATAAACCTACGTTGCCGTCCAAAGCCTTGCCAGGGCTAGGGACGATACCATGATATCGACATCAAGCTCGTGGGCCAATAGAGCCCGGGATAGCTCACAAGGGAGGTCCCCAAGTAATACATAATAGCATAAACCTATGTTGGCGTATAGTTTTGACGCAGAGGGTGATCGACCCTTAGCCTACTCGGTACTAGACATTACTCCCAAAAACATGCATATGCTCTACATCATTTTTCAATAAAGCTCAATATCATCTATTGATGAAGCTCAATCATAAATACATCTCAAATATGAAATCATGCATATGAGAAGCTTTAACTCAAACCATACCACAAGCTGAGAGATAATTGGAAGTCTTCACTCCAAAACCATGTGGTAAGCTTAATTCGGGAAATTATAAATCATACTTTGATGATGTGAGCATTGCCTAAAGCTTTATCATACTTGAAAATACTCAATTCACATTGAAAATATGATTATAAACATGGGTAGCTTGAAAACATGTTTTTCATTATAACATCTCATCATAATCATACATTCATCTCAAATCTCATCTTTCATGTCCTTAGGCAAAACAAAATAAAATAAACTACTTCGATGCTTCAATCAAAAGAACTTTAGAAAACTTACGACAGTCACAACTCTTCATCAAGTTAAATTTTCTAACCCTTCCTTTATCATACAAATTCAAATCATAATGCATATGTAAAATTTTCAACCATGACAAAGAGGAACCGAAACATGGCAAAATATTATCACTTGCAACCATGCACATAAATCTATAACATTGACCCAGACAGTTTGCAGATGATTTTGTTGACCAAATGCTCTCACCTCAAAGAAGTCCCACACTCACTCATGTGTATATGATCATATCGATGTATTTATCTTGGGACTAGGTAAGATCACACTCGCTCTCACAAAGAATTTCTAACTGTGCGTATGCAATACCATAGGCTTGCCTTTACTTTCAATATCTCGAATTTCAGATGGGGAACCAGGATCACTATAGGACTTTTTAAGCTTGTAACATAGGCTCGGGTTCGGGTATGGTACATATAGGACTAGTAGCTTAACCCTCCTTGGCACTACACACACCTTGACTCCACTTTTAACCTTCTTTTCATGTTTTCTCCCTTTTTCCTTTACTTTCTTCTTCTATTTACGTTTGCAACTACGAGTGCGGTGTTTCTTCTTTCAAGTATTTTTCACCTTCATTCATATTTTTTTTATTTTGTTGCTATTTTTTTCTTTAACAACATTTTTACTTTCTCTTTTCTTTCATTATGCACACCGCACCCGCTCTTTCATGTTCATTACTAAAATTCACTCCACCCTACTCTTCTTAATCACCCCTATGATAGCCACCCTCAACTTAGACTATTTGCCTGAGTTGAGGTTCACAGTGTCCAAAGAGGGACTAGGCCAAAACAGGTTTATTTTAATCAAAGCAGGAAGGTGAATTGGTGTAAATAAAAAGAAAGGTAAATTTAAGCTAAAAAGTTTGGATCAAGGGATATTTATCTTCTTTTGGTAGGTCTTTTAAGGCTAAAGTGGGCTCATTAATCAAAAATGGCCTATGTTCCTTTCCTAGTTTGCCATCCTCTATCTCGGTATGACTGACCAAGCAAGTTCTAGATTGACACACACAACAAAATTTAACTATTAAATCTCACTCACACATAGTATAGGCCAACACCATCACTTCTACTAACTGCTAGTTCAGGTACAACCATATAATAATAAACATGTTCACAATTCTAATGCCATGTAGAGATTCACAAAGGTCATATTTGTCGATTTTAACATACATATAAAATTTTTTAGGAGGGGTATCACATTATCAGTTCAACTAAATTCAAAAATTCATGCTCTTGACTGCCTTAAGTTCACCTAATTTTATTTCGACTGACACAAACAAACACAAAAACATAAAAACCTAAACGTGCCAGTTCTAGTAGATAAGGAAAACCCGAGGGAAAATATATCCGACAAGAAAAACCCTCGGGTTTTGTTCAGAAATGATACACAGGTATCCCTCCCCATCCCCATCAAGAAAAGCATGTGTCATTCTCAACACATATATATAAAAACCAAACCATGGAAATAGGGAACATGTCAGTGCAACCTAGGCGTCTGCGACCTAGTCGGTGGAGGGTGAAAATACTCCTCCAGTATCAGCTCCTGTACCACCGGCTTGACCCAGTGCATTTTCAGAACCAACTAAGCTCATACTCTCTCCGTGAGCTCTTTCTGGCTCAACTGCGGCCCTCTGTCGAGCCTCCTCTCTGGATAATTGAACCGTTGTCTCCATCTCTCTCCTCTCTCACTTCTGCTCATGGAGTAGAGAATCATCCTCCTCAAATCTTGCCTCCTCACGAGGCCTCTTGCCCTTATCGTGCGCCATCGAATCCTCATTGATAAAGTCAAAAATAGGTGGCATCTCTTCTTCGCTCTCGTCTGCAATCAATGGAAGCACGGGTTGAGGGATCGCAGCTACCTATCATTTGGACAACTCTTGAACCTCTACTCGGAGTGCTTCTACCTTCGCATACCACCTTGCCAGCTCGGGTGCTTGTAACTGTGCAAGGCGCTCATCCATACGCCTCTCAAAGGAATCTAACCGGCCATGCACTGAGGTAGAGAGCTCCTCCAACTCCTTTGTAACCCACGACTTAACTTGCTCCATTAGAACTTACTTGAAGAGCCGTGTGTGCCTGCAGTTTTTCAGCTTTCGCCAACTGTCTAGCCATGTCGGTCAGAATTCTTGGGAAAAGTGATTAGACCGACTGAAGGAGCATGTGAGGGTGTAATAGGTGGCCGAGGTGCTGCTATTGAGGATGAGGACTCTGGAACCTCAGCAGGTGCGGGGAGGTTGGCTGCATCTGTAGCCTCAGGCTGGCTACCAATCTCTATTGCCTCTGTGGGCTCTGGCGCAATCTCAGTAAATAATGCAGCCTCAATCTGGATACCGCTACTCAATGCCTCTGCCAATATAGTCACTCCAGCAAATGCGGCAGACTGACTCCTCGCTCTCAAAACCAAGTTTGTGTCATCTCTTATCAACCCGATATCGGTGATCTTATGGACCACCATTCGCTGATGAACCGACGACAACTCTGGCACCTTTGACTTCTGATAGAGTCTATCAACAAGGCATCGAAATGGAATGGTAGTGCTATCATTAATGCCATCTCTCGAATCTCTTCAGCAATATACCATGGGAAATTTATGGCACACCCCTCCATGATGCTAGCTACCAGTGCAACTCTGTCAGGTGAAAGAACTTATCATTGCTGGTCGGTATCAACCTGTGCTGAACCAGTGGCCAGTAGAATTTATCTTGGAAGTTCAATGTTTCCTTCTTTTTCTAGGACTCGGTGCCATGGAACCACTCAACCAACGGACTCCTTGTGGCAATGACTCGTGACAGCCAAGTGTACTGTCTAATTTGTTCGACACTGTTCAACTTCTTGGTCTTGACTTTATTGAGCTCTGACAGTCTATGATTGAACTCGGCTGTACTCATCGGGGCATGATAGTCTGGACCATAGAGCAGTCTGGAGATGGTCCTCTCGGAGATATCTATAGGTGTCTCCCGAACCAACACTTGTGTCAATGTGGGTCTCTTCTTCCAGTATTGGCGTCCCAATGCCAGATGATGTAACGTGGCTTCGTACGCCGCATAGAACTCTCTGACTAGGCAAGGGCTTTAGCTCCCCAATGGCTCAATTAACCACCCGAACCTGTATCAATTAAACAAATCCTACAGCTCAGAGAGTTCCTTGAGCTCCCTGGTGAACAGTCTGGGATCCTCGTAGATGCTCCTCTTTGAATGGCCTTTTTCATTCGAAGCAATATCCTTTTTGTAAATGACCCTCATACTTCGAACACACAATCGCTACACTTGCCATGGTTGATCATTAGATGTATTGGACGTCTCTATCAACTCATCATCTATACTTCCTTTTTGGTCACATGACTCATTCGCATCCTTTACATTTGCTACAACTGTGGTGCCCTCGGGAGCAATCGGGACTGTGGCCCCAGCATTGTCTTCTGCTCGGCTTGGTGGGTCTCTTGCAAGTGGAGTAGGAGCATCAACCAGGCTATCAAATTTGTAGGTCGTTGGGTCCTACCCCTGGTGGATCTCCTCACAAGCTGCTCTTCAAAAACTTTATATTCCTCCTCCGAGCTACTCGACTCTTCGGCGGAGGAGGGCGCGTCCCTATGTCTGGATGTGATAGCTGACTCCTCTTCGGCACCTATTTGTTGGCCGAAACTTTATTTGGTGTACCCTTCAGAGCCATTGTACCTGTGGAATATCAGTTAGTATAAAAGATGAGATGAAACAAAAAGAAGATTTGACTGTGTTCCTGCAGACTGGATGAGGGACTTAACGAGTCATTGCCACTGGCCACGACTCGTGATGTTGCTCGTCGTCTGCAGGTCATATTTTTCTTTGTTGAACTAGTGAACCCAATGACTAGTCATAACGATTCATTACTTGTTTCAATGACTCATTAGACCAGTCGTGAAGTACACTTTGTAAATCTCCCATTTCCCACTCAAGATGAGCTACACAACGAGTCGTGAGATGACACCACAACATGTTATATGGCTCGTGCTCAAGAGTTCTTACTGAGGTGGTGAAGGGTCATGTAACAACTCATTGCGCATGTCCACGAGTCGTTACATGAGGCATCATCACTGGGTATCAGATAACCCACACCCATATTCATTTCACTTGATATTATCAATCCCACTAGCACAAAAAACAACAAAATTTTTACAGCATTTGCATTCCATTTTTATCTTGATTTTAAGTTGAATTCAACCTAGGATTTTCTATCGATATGAATCATCAATCAAGAAATGTAAATTTCAAAAAGGCATGGGTCAAACAATATGTCTACTCTAAGCATATAGATACTCAAAATTTATCGATGAGAATTACAAAATGATTGTTGAGCAGAGAGTAGAGTCGATGTGCCTGTGTGAGTCGTGAGTGCTGTGAGTGCGATTTTGAATTCTTTCCAGTGGCTATTTGGGAGGAGAAGAAGAGGGAAACTTGAGTTGAAGAAGTTATAGTTTTAGATGGTGAGGGGTTTCAGTGGGCAAAATCCATTATTTTATCCATTTGAAATGAAATTTGTGCCCTACTTAAACGTGGGTCAGGTCAGGCGTTATTTATCATTTCATACACCACAACCTACGTAACCGGTCTTTATGTGGTGAAATGACTCGTTTAACTCTTAGTGCAGCGGCTTGAGTTAAAGATCTTACCTGGGACCTAACGACTCATTGAACGACTTGTGGTACAACCCCAAGAATCGTGACATGAGTCGTAGGCCTTGACTATGTTGGCCCTTTAGTGCCGTCTTGACAGGTCAATTGACGAGTCATTGGACTATCCCACAATTCATTAGGTCTCTCGTTGGTACCTTTTACAGCTTTTCTGCAACATCAAAATAGTGTACTTAATGGAAGACCCCACGACTCATTGTCAGTGTAGGCGAGTCGTTTGGTCGACCA
This sequence comes from Datura stramonium, assembly GCA_018107945.1. Lineage (NCBI taxonomy): Eukaryota > Viridiplantae > Streptophyta > Magnoliopsida > Solanales > Solanaceae > Datura > Datura stramonium. The sequence continues at coordinate 8,944 of JACEIK010013647.1, forward strand.
TTGTTACCCTGTTTTCTGCATTACTCATCACGAGAGGACATAATGAGTCGTTAGGTCAAACGACGAATCGTTCTGTGATATTCTGCACCAGCAACTGAAGTTCAGGATTTTGGTTCCAGCTTCAAATTTTCCATCTTAATCACCTGCACACATCAACACATGTAAACACTACATTTTTCTTACAATTACAACTTGGGTTACCTCCCAAGAGTGCTTGATTTAACGTCGCGACACGACTCTAGTATTTTGATTACTCAGACTTCACTAAAATGCCTCCATGGCCTCCTATGCAACGCCTAATTTAACGTCGTGGCACAACATAATTCCCCCGATTACTCAGACTTCACTTAGGACCCAAAGATCCACCAGTTTAATTTCTTCACTTTTCCCCAAATAAGCTTTCACCACCTGACCATTCACTTTAAGTCTCTTTCCTTCATGGTTTTCCAGTTCGATTGCCCCATGGGAGAATACTTGGACCACTCAAAAAGGTCCCAGCCATTTAGACTTCAACTTTCTAGGAAACATACGAAGCCTAGAATTGAATAGTAACACCATATCACCCGGGTTGAATTCTCTCTTGTCAATCTTCCGATTATGCTGAATTTTCATCCTTTGTTTGTAAATTTCAGAACTCTCATAGGCTTTCAACCAAAATTCATCTAGCTCATTTAATTAATCAATCCTCAAGTTTGCCGCTTCGTTCCAGTTCAAATTCAGCTTCTTGAGCGCCCACATTTCTTTATGCTCAAGTTCGACCGAAAGATGACATGCTTTCCCATATACAAGCTGATAGGGAGACATACCTATAGGAGTCTTGAATGCGGTACAATAAGCCCATAAAGCATCATCTAGCTTCCTAGCCCAATCTGTCCGGTTAGCATTCACAGTCTTCACCAAGATGGTCTTTATCTCCCGGTTTGTGACTTCAACTTGCCCACTAGACTGTGGATGATAGGGTGTTGCCAACCTGTGTTTCACCCCATATTTATTCAATAAAGTACGAAACAACAGGTTACAAAAATGCGAACCCCCATCACTAATGATTGCTCTGGGAGTCCCAAATCTAGGAAATATATTTCGCTTCAAGAATGCTGTGACACTCTTTCCTTCATTATTTGGAAGCGCAACTGCCTCCACCCATTTCAAAACATATTCAACAGTGACAAGTATGTAATTCATCCCGTTTGAGCTCATAAATGGGCTCATGAAATCAATGCCTCACACATCAAACAACTCAATGACAAGGATGGGAGTAAGGGGAAGCTCATGCCTCCTTGCCTTTGGCATGCATCACATGCCTTTGCAAAATCATGCGCATCCTGGTGAATGGTTGGCCAATAATACCCACATTGCAAAATCTTATGGGCTGTGCGAATTCCGCTGTGGTGACCCCCAATAGGGGATGAATGACAATTCTCCAGTATTCTCAACATTCCACCTTAGGCACATATTTTCGAATAACCCCATCAGCACATATGCAAAATAAGTAGGGTTTGTCCAAGAAAAACTTCTGCACATCAGACATAAACTTCTTCCGCTGATGAAAAGATAAGTTCTCCAGTACAACATCACTCACCAAATAATTAGCGAAGTTTTCAAACCATGGGATGAGATCCTGTGAGGCCGCTAAAACCTGCTCGTCGAGGAATGCATCATCTATGTCACGCTCATCTCAAAGTGCTGCATCAGGTTCCAATCTTGATAAGTGATCCGCTACCTGATTTTCGTTCCCTTTTCGATCCTTTACCCCAAAATCGAACTCTAGCAATAGAAGTACCATCGAATCAACCGTGGCTTGGCATCCTTCTTTGCCATCATATTTCTTAAAGTTGCATGATCTATATGTACTATCACCTTAGTTCCAAGCAAGTATGCCCGAAACTTCTCGAATGCAAAAACTACAGCCAACAACTCCTGTTCTGTCAAGGTGTAATTTTTCTGAGCTGCATTAAGAGCCTTGCTAGCGTAATAAATAGGATGGAAAATCTTTTAAAGCCTCTAACCCAACACGGCTCCCAGGGCCACTCCACTAGCATCACACTAAACCTCAAATGGTAAAGACCAGTCAGGTGCCACTATAATCAGGGCAGTGGTCAATCTCTCTTTTAGACATTCAAACGCCTTCAGACATGCCGCATCAAAAAAAAACTTCACCTCTTTCTCAAGTAGTTTACAAAAAGGATGTGCAATCTTTGAGAAGTCCTTGATGAATCTCCTGGAAAACCATGTATGACCCAAAAAGCTTCGAACACCTTTCACAGAAATTGGAGGTGGTAGACTAGCAATTACTTCGATCTTGGCCCTGTCCACCTCAATACCCTTACCAGAAATCTTGTGCCCTAGCACTATACCTTCTTTGACCATGAAATGAAACTTTTCCCAGTTAAGCACCAAGTTGGTCACTTCACATTGCTGCAGCACTTTGCTCAAATGAGCCAAACAATCTTTGAATGAAGCACCCACCATCGAAAAGTCATCCATAAAGACTTCAATGATGTCCTCCACCATGTTAGAAAATATGAACCTCATGCAACACTGAAAAGTGGCGGGTGCATTACATAACCCGAATGACATCCTCTTGAATGAAAATGTACCATATGGACAGGTGAAAGTGGTTTTCTCTTGGTCTTTGGGAGCTATAGAAATCTGATTGTAACCTGAATAACCATAAAAAAATAGTACCATCCTCCTCTGCCTGCAAGTCAGTCTAGCATCTAGTCCATGAATGGCATAGGAAAGTGATCTTTCTGAGTCCAACAATTGAAGTTCCTATAATCCATGCATACTCTCCAACCGGTGACTGGCCTTAGTGGAATGAACTCATTATTAGCATTTGGGATCACTGTGATTCCTCCCTTCTTCGGTACACGCTAAACTAGGCTCACCCATTTGCTGTCAGCAATAGGGTGAACCACACCCGCATCCAACCACTTGATGATCTCCTTCTTGACCACCTCTTTCATAAGTAGATTCAACCTACGCTGATGCTCAATGCTCGGAATACAATCTGGCTCTATCTGAATCTTATGAGTGCAAATACCGGCTGGGATTCTAATAATGTCTGCAATGGTCCACCCAATGGCTTTTTTATACCTCTTTAAAATAGAGACCAAATCCTCCACTTTCCATTCCTCCAGGTCAGCTGTAACAATGATCGGTAAAGTGTTACCGGTTCCAAAATTACATACTGTAAGTGAGACGAAAGTGCTTTGAGCTCCAATATTAGAGGCTCCTCAATAGATGGCTTGGCTAGTGGAGTCACCCGATTCTTTAGGTCAAGATCAATCTTCTTTGGAGCATAAATGTATGACCCCATACCAGCAAGAACATTAACTATCTCCCCACCCCCATGGATCTCCTCAGCACCAACATTCATCAAAATCATTGCTAAGTGATCACGGGAAAAAATAGCATGCCCGTGATACGCTTTATAACTTAAATTAGTCTTGTTATCTAAGTTATTTTATACATTTTCATGTGATTTTATATTAATGTGAAGATAT
>JACEIK010013648.1:6916-24901 GCA_018107945.1 Datura stramonium
ATGTAAAGTTATATTGTTTTTGTTCGGTTGAACTTTTGTTAGTTAAAATCAAACCAAACTAATAATGATTTGATATGATTTTAGTTCTCAACTTGACTCAAAATTGTGATTTGATATGATTTATCAATTTTATTTGTACACCCCCGCTTTAAACTAATAGAGGCATGTCTTGCCGTCGATATGGAATGATGCACCTAGCTTTCTTTCTGTGTCTGTTCGACTGTCCCAATTGCTGAAGGACTCTGCATGAATTTTACAAGCAAGTTAACAACACCAAGATTCAACAACTCACTGCATTACTGCACCAAACATTCCAATCCAATTAATTTTTGGACTCAATAAGGCTATTTTTTGAAATTTTCAACTCAAAATTTCAAAATCAACACACCAGGCCACAAATTTTTAGATCTAAAATGCAAGAACAATGCACCCAAACAACTCAAAAATAACTAACATTTTCAATCTCAGAATAGCCCCTGTTTGAATCCGCAAAATTGCGTATAACGATGTCGGTGAGGCGATTGTAGAGCTAGTAATCGGCGGAAACAGAGAACGGGGAGAAGCCCTTTTAATTTTTGAGATTTGTTATGTTTTATGATGTACATGTTCTGTTTTGTAAATTAAAAAAAAGTATATCTATATTTAATGATATAAAATCTTATTTAGTTAAGTGATGTGATTTTTACTTAAAATGAAACTCATCATTAAATATTTTGATGCAACTTACAAAATCTTAACCATCCCAATTGTATTTTCTAATTTGCTTAATTATGAATTGGTCAATCCATGGGTTTTACATTTGATTTTCAGTTCTTTTCATAATAATACAGTGTCTTTTCAGTGCTTCCTAAAGTTCAAATTGAGACATTGGCTTGGACCTAGCTACACGATCATCTTAAGGCCTTTTTTCTTTTCATAAATAAAGCAAATTTTTAGGTGGTTGTTTGGTAAGAAAGAGTAATTTCCTTTATAATGGACCTAGCTCGATGTGAATTCTCACTATTCGAAATCTTAATATAAATAGCGAATAGTGAGTGAAACCAAATCATATTTAATTGAGCCTATAAAAGAAAATATTATCTTATATTTTATTCTCCGCCTAAAAATACTTTCTAAAAATATAAACCATGAACTTGATTTGGGCAACTAGTGTCCAATCGAATAACGTGCTTGCGGTTGCGGCCGCGGATGACTTAAACCTAATGGCACAAGCTAATATAAAGACTAGTAATAAGCTATTTGGACAAAAATTTAACTTCAATAATTTTTTTAAAAACAATGATCTCTTTTCCTCTTATCGTGACAAAGATAACAAGATTTAATTAGCACATGTTTTTAATAGTAAAAAAACTCAAAATTTGAAAAGTATCTTGGATTCCCCATCTTTCACAAAAAATATAAAGTCAAAGATTATCAATTTATTATTGTATTAATAATATATGAAGCATAAGCTAGCAGAGGGAAAACAAAATTCCTAAATATTTTGAGGAATTAGGGTTAGGGTCAAGTTGTCGGGTTTTGGGTTAGACTTAGATCAGGGTCAGATCGAGGATTAAGTTCTGAAGCGAGATCAGATCTCGAATTGGAATCATGTCTCGATGTTGAGATAACGTCAAATCTCTAGTGGGGTACCGAACAGGAGTTCATTCAGGTATCAAAGTATTTAAGTGTTCTTGAAATACTTTTTCTTTTAACTAATTAAACAATAAAAAATAAGTAAGAAAACTACTTATTTTTCAAAAATATATTTTTTAGGAAAATAGTTTTTAAAGAAAACATTTTGCGCCATAGCAAACACATCCTCTATGCTCTTTATAGATTTGTTCATTATATAAGTTAAAATCTTTTATTATTATTAATTGTATTTGTGTGTAAAGAATAAGTTTGATGGTTTTAATTTGATTTAAAAAATAGTTTCATAATTTTTATAAAAAAAATTGATAAGTTAAATAATCATTTCTAAAAGAATGAGCAAACTAACTTGAATTACAATAATTATGTTGGCAGAGGGAGGCATGTGTTCGGTGGAGAGTCCGGAGACACCAGGGAAGCTAGCATGTACCTTAAAGACATATTTACATGCATTTTGTGCAAGGAAGATGTAACTAGGTTTAGTGGGAAATTTTCAACATAAAAATTAGAAAAAATGAACTAAATTTGATATCAAATTCTGAAATATAATTCTAAAAAATATAATATAATGGATTTAAAAAAAATAAAATTAAATACATTAAGGGCTTTTACTATACGAGAAGAAATCATGATATAAATCGTATGAGATAAAGTTGAAGTTGAAAAGTTGAAGTTGAAGTTTTGTTTGGACATGCAATTTGAAATTCTTAAGTTGTATTTTTTCTCATGAAAACCCCATAAGTTGTAAAAACTATTCAAATTTCCCTAATTCTTATACAATCTTACCGAATAAGTAAAAGTTCATAATAAAATACAATACATTATCACAAAGTCATTCTAAAATTATACAAGTGTGGTGTACTACTTTAGAGTAAAATTGAACATGAGTTGTGGTGTACTACTCTTTAATATAATCCTCCTACATATCCGATATAAATAGTTGGGAAAAGGTTGATAAGAGTAATAATACCAACAACAAATTAAATTTTGTTTACATGAAATAAATGATTGGTATATATAAAATGATGGTTTTTTAATAAAAATATAAATTTATGAGTCAAATTTTATATTTAAAAAGTACATCTCATGATTTGAAATTCCAAATCAAGGTTTTTATTTTTAGAATTTGATATTTCATCTCATGATTTTAAATTATGAGATAAAATCGCGTGTCCAAACACTAATTTCATATCATAATTTTAAATCACCAAATAAAATTAAATGTCCAAACGCCTATTAGATTTAAATTTTGAGTTCGCGTTCATTAGTTATATTCATTCATGTACGTGTAGACATAGACAGATCCATCGTTGTGACATTCACTACCTTTAACTGAAATATTTATACATATTTTCATGCAATCTCATAGATTAACTAGTACACANCACAATCATATATAAAATAAATAAAAAATAAAATAATATAAGAATTTAATTAATGAAATTCAATTAAATCTATGTCCTCGAAGCAAAAGCAAAGAGAGTTTTCTTACTGTGAATAAGAAGAACAATACAAAAGATCCCAGTTATAACCCTTTTTAAATATCCTAAGTATTTTCTAAGTAGGCGTTTGACCATAAATTTTTCTTTTTAAATTTTTTTTATGAAGTTGGAGTTGAAGATGGGGCTGTATTTGGTTATACTTTTCTCCAAGAATACTGAAATAATGTTTTTTTGAATGGACTTAGATACAATTTTAAAAATGAAATGTGAGTTGAAAAATAAGTGATAAATTATTCTTCAAATTAAAAATACAACTTCAAGTTGAATTTTAAATTTTCATGGTTAAACGACAAACACAAATTTTTAGATAAACTGAAAACTTATCCCTTGAGACCTTCAACCCCAGGATGTGATAAGTCGACATCGAGGTGCCAAACTACTCCATCGATAAGAGCTCTTGGGAGTCATCCGCCTGTTATCGCCAGCGTACCTTTGTTCTATTGAGCGAGAGCCCTTCCACACAGGACTCCTGGATAACTATGATCGACTTTCGTCTCTGTTTGACCAGTCGGTCTCACAGTCAGGAAGGCTTATACCCTTACGCTCACGAGTAGAATCTTAGCTTGAGCCTACCTTCGCACACCTTCGTTACTCTTTAAGAGGCATCCGTCCCAGATAAACTACCCACCTCGCAGTGTCCCACCTCCCCCCGAATGATCGGGAGACGATTAGGCATCCTTAGATGAAAAAGTGGTCTTTCAGGATTGGTCATTGTGTGTCACCACCTCCCACCTATCCCGCACATTCGATTAAGGTTGTCATTGTGAAGCTATAACTAAGGTATACGGGGTATTACCGTCTAGCCATTTGTACTCCGCATCTTTACAGAGAATTCAATTTCATTGGATCCATGTCAGAGACAGCGGTCCAGTCGTTACACCATACGTGCAGGTTTCTACTTATGCGATAAGGAATTTCGCTACTTTAGGATAATTAGAGTTACTGCCGCCGTTTATCAGGGCTTCCATTCAAAGCTTATAACACTTCTCCTTTCGACCTTCTAGCACGGGGCAGGTGTCAGACTCTATACATCATGTTACCACTTAACAAAGTCTTGTGTTTTTAATAAATAGTCGCTACCCCATGGTATGTGCCGCTTTCCTAATCAAAGGATAGGAGAGAACCCCTTCTCCCGAAGTTATGAGGTCATTTTACCGAGTTCCTTCGGTATGGTTCTCTCAAGTGCCCCAGTATACTCTACTTGTTCACCTAAGTCAGCTTGGGGTACGGTCAGTTCACCGGGAGGATCACCCTCCAAATTTGAAGATTTTTCTTGGAAGTTTCAACCTTATTGACTATAAAAATAGTCGCGACTATAAATAGATTCGTGACTATGGCAGGGCGGTACACTCTGCTCTCTCGCGACCCCTACTTTAATCAAAAGACTAAAGGCCCCTACTGAAATAGGTCGCCAAACTACGATCGAGAGTTTCGCCTTTTGAAGTGTCAGTCGCGTAAAGCAACTGTGCCAGGCCGAGTCAGGAAAGTTTTGATGCTTCAAGGTTTATATTAGGGAAAGGAGAGTGAGGGGAAGAGGGGGCATACCTCGGCCCGATCATCCAATTCGCTCCAACAGACCGGCATGGTTCTGTAGTCAAAGTAACTTTGTCAATTTCGTATACCCATCGGACGACAACCCTTTTGGGGGTTCCTTAGGGATCGATTCACTATGCATAGATTGACTGAATGCAGAAAACCTTCCACTGGCAGGCGATCGTGTTTTTCAAAGGATTTTTCATTACCATGTCAGCATTCTCACTTCTGATATCTCTAGGTCTTGTCACCAAAACTCTTCCCCGATTGATTCTATCCCGCTATTGACACTTGAAAAAATAGCTTTCAAGGTCTCGTCGCTTCGGTGAATCACTTGAGCCCTGATATATTTTCGGTGCCATGGAGCTAGACCAGTGAGCTATAACACTTTCTTCAAATGATGGCTACTTCCAAGCCCACCTTATGGATGTTATTTCTCGATCACTTTCTTTTCCACTAAGTGATTGCTTAGGGACCTTAGCGTACGATTTGTGCTATTTTTCTCTCGACTTTGGATCTTAGCACCCAAAAAGTCTGTCTATACAAATGATCTAGTCCTGTATTCGGAGTTTCCCTAGGGTTGGTAAGGCGAAATAAGGCCATCCTAGCCTATTGAGTACTCCACCTTGGGCCATCGACATTATACGCTCTACTGAAATAGATTTCACGGAAAACCAGCTATATTCGATCTTTGTTGGCCTTTCACCCCTAGCCACAAGTCATTCCCGTTATTTTCCATATACGTGAATTTGGTCCTCCAAGGACTATTAGAGCTCTCTTCAACCTGCTCATGGTTAGATCAGTCAGTTTTGGGTCAAATAGGAAGAACTAGAAAATTCCACCTTTGGAAAGCGCTTACACCTAATAACTTAAGTCGATGTTCCCATTTCCTCACTGACCCATCATGCAAAAGGTACGTCGAAAGCGCCTACACCTAATGGCTTAAGCTGTTGTTCCCATTTTCTCGCTGACCCGTCATGCAAAAGGTACGCCGTCAGAGTGAGTGCACTTTACATAAAATAAAGGCTCTAAGCTCCGCTCCTTTTACTGATTGTTCGCATCAGATCTCAGGTTCTCTATTGCACTCCATAAATAGGATTTTTTCACCTTTCCCTCACGGTACTTGTACGCTATCGGTCATTGAGGAATACTTAGGCTTAGAGAGCGGTCCCCCTTTCTTATGTAAAAGCAATCAGAATTCGAACATGCCGCGTTTTACTGGGAAGGATCGAACCATGGGAATGAATCTACAGGGTTATCACCTTCTTTGGCTAGATCTTCTAATCTTTTCAAAATTATAGTTCACTGCGCCCGCTCCTTTAAAGGGCGACGACTTGAAAGCTTACCGTATTATTAGAGAAAGGTTTGGAACCCTAACCAACATTTTGGATTTTGGAGTTTTTGCCCCAACCTAGGTTAGGGGATCATTAGACCGTAGCTTGCTGCTGAAAAATGTTGCTAGGCTCGCTTCGCTCTTCAAGCTCTACCCTCCTTATACAACCTTAACATCTATAAAAAATCCCTTTCACCTTTTCTAAATAAGGTAAGCTTTGAAGTCGTAGCTTGCTGGTTTTTCCATCATCCAATCCCCAACAAATTGAATGAAACCTAGTTAAAAAGAAGTAAACATTTTGCCGAGGAATAAAGCTATGTGTTTGTTCAAACCGTAATCCGCTCTCGCTCGCCGCTACTAACAGGGTCTCGGTTGATTTCCCTTCCTTTAGCTACTAAGATATTTCAGTTCGCTAAGTTTGAAAAGTATAAAGAGCATAGACTAGCCACGGAGCTTGGATACGGTTTCCCGACCGGAGATCCATGGATCATAGACGGTATCTTCCCATGGCCTTTCGCCTCTTCAAGCATCCTTCCTTCTCAATGCCGGAGCATCCATCCAGCGCATTTTTTCAATCTTGTACCCTATGTAGGCTTGCTAAGCATAGGCTAGACAAGCGGTAGACTGAACACCAACCCAATCTCGATGAAAAAAGGGAAAAGCAAGTACATCCTTAATGGCCTCTATTCCTGATGTGAACGGCCGCTTTCTTGGAACTAACTCATAGGCACTTTTCATTAATTAGACTTCACACACTATATAAACAAATAGTTGAAGCGAGCAATAGAAAGCAAGAAAATAAATTGATTTACTATTGAGTGCAAGCCCATAAATAGACGACTATTGGTAGTTTAGGTGCGCTTAAAGTCAACTACAACTAGAAGGCATGCCGATCTTGCCACCAAAAACCCTTTGACTTTGACTGTGAAAAGCTCCAAATAGGCACACAGTAGTTTAGAGTAGAAGGAGTGAAAGCCACTCGACTGTAAGGAAAGGAGCTCTAAGTTGGAATTCAATAGTAACAGAAATGGTCATTTGTGCTCCACAGTTACTGGTGTCATCATCCGACAAAGAGGTGGAACCAACCAAGATTGAACAATAGCCCCATTTTGTAGACAGATTGAGACCGACCTTCTATCCTGGTGAACAATGTTCCACTGATTAGGCAGGGACAAGATTTGAACCTGCAATCTTCAGGTCATGATCCTGATGAGTTGATCAATACCTCTACCCCGCTTCTTCCCCTTCTCTTTTGAACTCCAAAAACCAAGGTTCGACTTGCATGTGTTAAGCATATAGTATGAGTAGCATGATGTTCATTTCTTGGCACTTAGGCCACTACCTAAAAGTAAGCTTTTTGCTATTTTCCTCTTACATAACTTAGATGGAAGAGATAGTAAGCATGACTTTCTACGCAATGACTTCTTTTTCTCTTATGATTTATCAAGTTACAAGGGGGAGACCAACAGAGTAGATTGGATGGTTTTTCCAGTCAAGTATAGTTGATAATCCCATTTTTGAATATGAATTTTAATAGATTCTCTTTATTATTATAAATATAGTTTTTTTAATCTTCCACCTTATCTCCATAGCTTTAGGCGACCCCTTCCTTTCCTCTTTTTTTTTCGTTTCAAGCATGGACCTTAACTTATCGAACTGGCTTAGTTAATTAGAAATCTTTACCTATCAACTGTTCATAGTCTGCAGTGGAAGAGGGCGTAGCTTTGACTGCTCAAGTTGCCCTCTCATGGTTGAATGTGAAAAAGAATTTCTTTTGTTTAGCAACAATCTTATAAGGATGATGCTTCCCCTGTGCCTTATCAATAATTAATAAGGAAGACTGGGCTAAAGGTAACTAATTTTTACTCATCTAGTGAAAGGCATAGTAGGTAAAAAGGCTATTGATTGATTTACTTTCTTACCTCGGGTAGGTTGAAAAAGCTGCTAAGAAGAATAGTTTTCTTTTCTCTTGCGACCTTCCACACCAAGGAGGGTTGAAGGGATCAATCCCAATAACCTTTCACGAGGGAAAGACCCATTCTTTATTGCCGTTACGAAAGCTCCTGAAGAGAAAGATGTCTTTGCTGCTTGACTGCGTGAATCAGGTCCAGGTCTTGCTTTTGGTATTCCCGTTGTTGACGTCTCATCGAGTTATCTATTTAAGGTTGAAAGGGATTTAGGAATGAATAGTAGGCAAAATCCTTTCTAGGAATTTCGGGTAAATTTCTTTATTCCTTAAGGTTACAGGTGAATCTTACTTCATGTGGTAGCCCCTTGGACCGTACTCTCTAAAGGGTTAGGTTCTAGTGGCGGGCTCTTGGGTCATTTGGACCCATCTCTGGTAAAAGTGGTGGCCTGGTTGTCTCCACACCCCCTTATCAGGAATATTTGTAGGAGCAGTTTGTGCTAGCGTTTTGGCGCTCGCCTTATGGTTTTCAGTCCTCTTTTGCCGAGATGCCTTTTAAAAGGATTTTTTCCTGCATCTAAACAAGACCCACTATACTAGATTTAGCCAATTCGGGTATGGATGGGGATTCCCCTATAAATTCTATAGATTCGAATTTGGATGCCTCTACGCATAAATATATGGATAGGGATTCAGATGCAGCTAGAAAGGCTCGTTTGAGTGATTCATAAACCCTCATCGGGATAAACAAGTAAGGGTTTCATCCTCTACTTTGAGGAATGCTACTTTGAGAAATGCTGCTTCAGGATAAATTAGATATGTTGCGATAAAAATTGGATATTTTCCTATGGCTTGGACCCTTTCACTCGAGAAGTCAAAAGGGGGAAATAATTCTTCAACATAGTCACAAGAAGGTGGTCTATGATCATTAGATCCCTAGAAAGAGAAGCAACTAAGAAGAGAGAGGTATAAAAGAATGAAAGAAATGTCTTCGATCTGGCTCTTATTCCCTGTAGGTTTATAGCACGCTAGGCTAGCTACAAAAGGTATTCTTTCTTTCTCCTTTTGTTGTTCGGCGCGATAGAATTGTTTAGAATCCTCTCCGAGCTTCCTCTTTCCATAGATATGAAGACTATAAAATGTCGATCAGAGAGCAAGGTTGTTCTAAGATATATAAGTAGTTAGGGGCTTGACTAAGTAGTAGATGTGGGATTGAGGGGCGCAGGAGCAGGGTTATACTTTAGAGGTAATGCCATACTTCATTCTTCCTCCCGGCTTCCTTTCTATTCTCACTCTCATCCAACTGATGAATGCAATTGGAGTAGAATCGCTTTCCCTTACTAGGTTTAGAAATCCGTAATTCTTCAAGAAGACGAACAAATATCCAATACCCAACAAGTATCCAAGCTTTTCAAGATTTTAAGTAAAAAAGTGTCTACTAAAATACTATTTCAAGTCAACAATTCCTGTCCTCTCACATAATAGAATTGCCATTCCCATGCGTTTTGGAGGAGATNATTTCAAGTCAACAATTCCTGTCCTCTCACTACCTGTAATCACAATATCATCAACACAGACAACAAGGATTAGAGATCCACTTTGGATATGAAAAACAAATACTAAATGATCAACCTTAGTTTTCTTCAGCCCATATACAGAAAGAACTTGACTAAATTTAGCAAACCACACCTTCTGTGATTCTGTTCTAGACTTACCAATCTTGGCTAGCTTGTTTCCCTTGCGCTAATCCCTTCTCATATCTATAACTTTGGCAAATAGTGAAAATAATTATTCCCTCTAATCTTTATGAAATGATTTGACTCTCACTCCTAGCATGCTAAGCCGTAGTATGTTTTTAAGAAGATTCTTCCCATTGTATCAAGCCCCCTCCCAACGATGTCAGGCCATGGTCTGGGTCAATGAACTAGTCTCGTCCCCTTAACCCAAGAGTTTTGGTTATGACCAGCCGAAAATAGGTCCTCTAGATGCCTTATAACCGTCCTTTTTGCCCATTCCCAAATATGCGTACTTCAAGGCTAATAGGTCTACAGACTCTTGAGACCTCGTAATAGCCTTATTTTCACGTTCCCCCTCTTTCCTTAGATCAGATTATCACTTATGCTCCTTCATGCAACTATATTTAATTAATTAAGTTGAGAGGGCAATTGAATCAGTCGTCATCCTTCGCTCTTGTGCTAAAGGCTCTCTTACCATAGGTAGCCATTCCATCCTTTTTTGAAAGGGTAGATGCTTTTATCCTTGATTCATTGAGATTTGAAGTTGACATCTTGAACATAATCCTATTGTTGGTAATGGCCTTGGCAAATGACTTGCCACGCTTTCTGGGCTTGACTCTTATGGGATGGGATGTGCTCAGCCGCGTCCAACTCTTTCTGTGGGTCAGACAACTTCCTTAAGTTAGCAGACATCATATTGATCTCTACTTCTCTCGCAAACGGTGATGTATCGATTTGCATTGGTCGGTCTGCTATCGGAAATAAACATTTGTTCAAGTAATCTTGAATCAGATTCCTTAAATTTACACAATCATTTGTAGAGTGAGTTCATTTCTCGTGCCATTTACAATAATATTTTCTTTTTCTTTCTTCTTGTTTGGGTATCTTATGTCCAGGTAGACAGGTCAAATGCTATTGATAACCCGACGGCCGCTTCAGAGCTTCAAATGCCAATCAGTCGACCACGATCTTACCTTATCTCTTCTCTTTGAGTATGCTTACAAAAGCACTGCCAATCCCTTTGAACAAGATTTATCCAAGCTTGGATCAATTGTGCTTGAGGGTGCTTAGAGGAAATCAAATGAATCACAACATGCAAACAATATTCAAAATCTATTTCAAGAATGGCCTGCTTGTAACCCAAATCCTATTCCAACATAAGGCCACAGTAGATGGCCCAAAATTCATCCACATTCTTGGTTGTACAATCCAAATTCTCAAAGAAAGTAGATACCCATATGCATTCATTTTAACAAAAAAGACTGCAAGGTGAAACCTTCTAAAAAAATATTCGTATATTCTCACTCATCCACGAGTTTTTCCCAAGCCAAAACCTACTCCGAAAAAGTTATTATATCGAAGTAGTACATTATACATCTGCCCGCCAACTGCTGAGGGGGTTAGATTCCCCTTATACACGATATGCCGAAAAAGACTGATTCAATGAGATATGCCTACATGTCAAGAGTGCGCTCCCTCTCTCTCAGCTAAGAAAAGATAGAGAATTCATGAACTTTGCGATTTCCTGCGGATCTATCATATCGTTACTTCTCTATGCGTTACGCCATCGCCATCATCCGATGTGATTTATCCCTTCTCGTTAGATGACCGGCCCTTTCTTAGACTTGGTGAACTCCTATCACGATGAATTAAACTTTGTTCCATGCCCCGCTGCTTGTCAATCACATCGGAAAGTCATTGGGTTGGCGAAGACCTCTTTCGGCAAAGAATTATACCACAAAACCCCAACTAGGTACTACCACTTATAGGAGTCTTCTATGCTAGTAGAATGCCCCCCACGAGAAGAAAAAATAGTGGGATTCTCACGCTCTCATTGGACGTGACAGTCAGTTACTGTGGGTAAACTAACGAAAGGGAAGAATTTGATTTAATCACATAATTGAATTGGGTCTCATCCCGTCGATTCCTCGCTGCATACTTCAATGAGAAAGGAAAAAAGCTTGTTTGTGTGCTTCTTTGGGTGTGGTTGCAAGATCTCGCTTTCAGTTCGAAAATGTGTACATAGCTTCCTCATACAATAGCGCGCTCTCTCTCTCTGAGAGAGTGATCAGGAAGCATTCTCTCTGCCCCTTCGTATCTGACCCTGACCCACGCTCTAGCCCTCTTTCATCATCCAAGTTGCATGCCCCTTAAATAGTCTATTTGGTTTTTAAACGCGATCTATTTAACTGATTAACTATGAATTATGTGGGACTTGATTCTTTTTTTGTTGAAAAGAGAAGGTATATAGACAGCTCTTCGAAAAAAGAGTGAAGATTCGCTCGCCTTTGAAGGCTAGCTCCTGGTTCGGAGCTTCATCCCCACATCTCACATATTGGAAAAGGCAAACTAAAAAGGGGAACTCAGTCAATAGACAAAGAAAAAAGGGATATGTTACACAAAAACAATCCAATATTTGTCTTTCTAAGGATTGATTTTCCTTGTAGTTCATATTTAGGAAAAATTCTTCCTTTTCTTCTTATTGTGGAAATGGAGGGAAGGCAAAGGTCCGTAGGAGGACAACTATCAATATTAGCTGACTGATGACGAGGATCATATAGTTTGAGAGCTGGATCGAGTTTTAAAGCATGGTTATGGCAGAATGGAATGTGCCCTATCCCGCGAAGGAGAGGAACCCTTAAGAGGCTAAGGTCCGAGGGGCTACCGCAGGAAGTAAGCTTCACCTGTAACCTTAAGGAATATAGAAAGTTACCCGAAATTCCTAGCACAGACTTTGCCTTCTATTTATTCCTAAATCCCTTTCACCCTTAACTAGCTAACTCGATGGGATATCAACATCGGGAATGCAAAAAGCAAGACCTGGACCTGGTTCACGCAGTCAAGCAGCAAAGACCTCTTTCACTTCGGGAGCTTTCGTAACACCTATAAAGAATGGGTTTTTCCCCTCATGAAAGGCTATTGGGATCGATCTTTTCAATCCTTCTTGGCATGGAAGGTTGCAAGAGAAAAGAAAACTATTCTTTTTAGCAACTTTTTCAACCTACCTGAGGTAAGGAAGTAAAACAACCAATAGCCTTTTTACCTACTATGCTTTTCACCAGGTGAGCAAAAAGTGATTACCTTTAGCTTGGTCTTCCTTATTAATTATTGATAAGGCACAGGGGAAGCATCATCCTTATAAGACTGTTGCTAAACAAAAGAAATTCTTTTTCACATTCAACCATGAGAGGGAAACTTGAGTAATCAAAGTTGTGCCCTCTTCCACTGCTGACTATGAACAGTTGATAGCTAATGATTTCTACATTACTAATTCAGTTCAATAAGTTAAGGTCTATGCTTGAAACGAAAAAAAGAGGAAGGGGAAGGGGTCGCCCAAAGCTGTGGAGATAAGGTGGAAGAAAAAAAAGCTATATTTATTATAATAAGGAGAATCTATTAAAATTCATATTCGAAAATGGGATTATCAACTATACTTGACTGGAAAAACCAGCCAATCTAATCTCTTGGTCTCCCCCTTGTAACTTGATAAATCATAAGAGAAGAAGAAGTCATTGCGTAGAAAGTCGTTCTTACTATCTCCTCCATCTAAGTTATGTAATAGGGAAAGAGCGAAGAGCTTACTTTTAGGTAGTGGCCTAAGCGCTAAGAAGTGAACATCATGTTTCTCAGACTATATTCTTAACACATGCAAGTCACACCTTGGTTTTCGGAGTTAGAAAGAGAAGGGGAAGAAGCGGGGTAGAGGAATTGGTCAACTCATCAGGATCATGACCTGAAGATTGCAGGTTCGAATCTTGTCCCTGCTTAATCAGTGGAACATTATTCACCAGGATAGAAGGTTGGTGTTAACCCGTCTACAAAATGGGTCTAGTGTTCAGTCTTGGTTGGTTCCACCTCTTTGTAGGATGATGACACCAGTAGCTGTGGAGCACAGATGACCATTTCTATCACTATTGAATTCTAGCTTAGAGCTCATTTTCTTACAGTCAAGTGGCTTTCACTCCTTCTACTCTAAACTACTGTGTACCTATTTGGAGCTTTTCACAATCAAAGTCAAAGGTTTGTTGGTGGCAAGATCGGCGTGCCTTGTAGTTATAGTTGACTTTAAGCGCGCCTGAACTACCCATAGTCGTCTATTTACGGGCTTGCACTCAATAGTAAATCAATTCATTTTTTCTCTTTTTATTACACGCTTCAACTATTTATTTATATAGTGTGTGAAGTCTAATTAATGGAAAGTGCCTACGAATTAGTTCCAAGAAAGCGGTCGTTCACGTCAGGAATAGAGGTCGTTAAGGATGTACTTGCTTTTCTTTTTTTTTCATCGAGATTGGGTTGGTGTTCAGTCTACCTCTTGTCTAGCCTATTCTTTTCAAGCCTACATAGGGTACAAGATCGAAAAGAATGCATTTGATGGATCCCCGGGCATTGAGAAGGAAGGACGCTTGGAGAGGCGAAAGGTCATACAGAGATACCATCTGTGATCCATGGCTAGTCTGCGCTCTTTGAATTTTCAAATTAAGCGAACAGAAACATCTTAGTAGCTAAAGGAAGGGAAATCAACCGAGACCCTGTTAGTAGCGGCGAGCGAGAACGGGTTGGGGGCTTGAAGAAAAACAAACACGAAGCTTCGTTCCTCAGCAAAGTGTTCACTTTTTTTTCGCTAGGTTTCAATCAATTTGTTGTGGATTGGATGATGAAAAAATCAGCAAGCTACTGCTTTAAAGCTTACCTTATTTAGAAAAGGAGAAAGGGATTTTTTAATAGATGTTGAGTTGAGTAAGGTGGGCGGAGCTTGAAGAGAGAAGCGAGCCATGTTAGCCTAGAAATGTTATTTCAGTAGCAAGCTACGGTCTAACGACCGCCTAACCTAGGTTGGGGCAAAAACTCCAAAATCCAAAACGTTGGTTAGGGTTCCAAACCTTTCTTTAATAATAAGGTAAGTTTTAAAGCCGCTGCCCTTTAAAGAAGCGGGCGTAGTGAACTATAATTGTGAAAAGATTGGAAGATCTGGCCAAAGAAGATGATAGGCCTGTAGATTCGTTCCCATGGTTCGATCCTTCCCAATAAAGCGCGGCGTGTTCGAATTCTGATCGCTTTTATTCGAGAAAAGGGGACCTCCCTCTAAGCCTAACTATTCCTCAATTACCGATAGCATACAAGTACCGTGAGGGAAAGGTGAAAAGAGCCCTATTTAGGGAGTGCAATAGAGAACCTGAGATCCGATGCGAAAAATCAGTCGAAGGAGTGGAGCTTAGAGCCTTTACTTTATGTAAAGTGTAATCACTCTAACGACGTACCTTTTGCATGATGGGTCAGCGAGGAAATGGGAACAACGGCTTAAGCCATTAGGTGTAGGAACTTTCCAGAGATGGAATCTTCTAGTTCTTCCTATTTGATCTGAAACCGATCAATCTAGCCATGAGCAGGTTGAAGAGAGCTCTAACAGGTCTTGAAGGAACGAACCCACGTATGTGGCAAAATACGGGGATGACTTGTGGCTAGGGGTGAAAGGCCAACAAAGATCGGATATAGCTGGTTTTCAGCGAAATCTATTTCAGTAAAGCGTATGATGTCAATGGCCCGAAGTAGAGCAATCAATTGGCTAGGGTGGATTCATTTCGCCTTACCAACCCTATGGAAACTTCGAATAAAGGCCTAGATCATTTGTATATACAGACTTTTTGGGTGCTAAGATCTAAAGTCGAGAGAGAAACAGCCCAGATCATACACTAAGGTCCCTAAGCAATCACTTAGTGAAAAAGGAAGTGATCGAGCAATGACAACCAGGAGGTGGGATTGGAAGGAGCCATCCTTTGAATAAAGAGTAATAGCTCACTAGCTCACTGGTCTAGCTCCATGGCACTGAAATTATATCAAGGCTCAAGTGATTACCAAAGCGACGAGACCATGAAAGTTGCTTTCTTAAGTGTCAGTAGCGGAACGTTCTGTCAATTGGGAAGGTTTTTGGTGACAAGACCTGGAGATATCAATAGTGAGAATGCTGATATGAGTAATGAAAAATCCTATGAAAAACACGATCACCTGTCTGCGGAAGATTTTTTACGTTTAGTCAATCTACGCAGAGTGAATCGGTTCCTAAGAAACCCCCGAAAGGGCTGTCGTCCTATGGGTACATGAAAGTGAGGAAGTTGCTTTGACTACAGAACTATCTGTCTGTTGGAGCAAATTGAATGATTGGGCCGAGGGCTGCCTCCTTTTCCCCTCGCTCTCCTTTCCCTAATATGAACCTTGAGTCATCAACGCCTTTCTAACTTGGCCTAGCCCGATCACCCTACGCAACTGACACTTCAAAAGGAGAAACTCTCGGTCGTAGTTTGGCGACCTATCTTCTGTAGGGGCGTTTAGTCTTTTTATTAGAGTAAGGGTCGCGAGAGAGTAGAGCGTACCGCGCTACCATAGTCACAAGTCTGTTTATAGTCGTGATTGTTGTCATAGTCAACAAGGTTGATACTTCCACAAAAAAACTTCGAATTGGGAGGGAGATCCTCCCAGTGAAATGACCGTACCCCGAACCGACACAGGTAAACAAGTAGAGTATACTAGGGCAATTGAGAGAACCATGTCGAAGGAACTCGACAAATGACCCCGTAATTTCGGAAGAAGGGTGCTCTGCTATCTTTTGATTAGGAAAGCAGCACATACTATGGGGTAGAAATTATTTATTAAAAACACAGGACTCTGCTAAGTGGTAACACGATTTATAGAGTATGACACCCGCCTGGTTCTAGAAGGTCGAAAGGAGAAATGTTATAAGCTTTGAATGGAAGCCCCAGTAAACGGCGACAGTAACTCTAACTGTCCTAAGGTAGCGAAATTCCTTGTCACATAAGTAGCGACCTGCACGAATGGTATAACGACTGCCCCGCTGTCTCCAACATAGACCTGGTTAAATTGAATTCTCTATGAAGATGCGGAGTACCAACGGCTAGACCATAAGACTCCGTGCACCTTAACTATAACTTAGAAGTGACAACCTTAATTGAATGTGTAGGATAGGTGGGAGGTGGTAACACACAGCGACCAATCCTAAAAGACCACTCTTCTGTCTAAGGATGCCTAACCGCCACAGAGATCATTCGGGAGGAGGAGGGAAACTGTGAGGTGAGTAGTTTATCTGGGGCAGAGTCCCTCCTAAAGAGTAACGGAGGTGTACGAAGGTAGGCTCAAGCTAAGATTCTTCTCGTGAGCGTAATGGTATAATCCTGCCTGATTGTGAGACCGAATGGTCCTACAAAGACGAAACTCGGCCATAGTGATCCGGGAGTCCCGCGTGGAAGGGCTCTCACTCGACGAATCAAAGGTACATCGGGGATAACAGGCTGATGACTCCCAAGAGCTTTTATCAACGGATTCATTTGGAACCTCGATGTCGAATCATCACATCCTGGGGTTGAAGAAGGTCCTAAGGGTTTGGTTGTTTGTTGGTTCAAGTGGTACGTGAGTTGGTTTTAGAACATCGTGAAACAGTTCAGTTGCTATCTAATGTTGGTGTTAAAGGGAGAACTACGAGGAGCCAACCCTAGTACGAGAGGACTGGATTGGGCTAACCTATGGTGTACCAGTTGTTATGCCAATAGCAGTGCCGGGCAGCTAAGTTGATATGGAAGAATAGTTGTACCACGGGAAGTCCTTCTCTATATAAGTTATCAGATGAGGTTTTTGAACAGAACTTCGATAGGAGAGAGGTGTAAGCACCACAAGGTGTGAAGCAATCTCGTACTAAATGAAATGACTTTCACTTTCCATAACAAAAATGAAAGAAAGCCAACCTATTCCTGAAATTGCGGTCAGTATCGCTACCTCTTTAGTTGTCGCCCCCTACTTGCTCATTCGCAATTACTACTACAAGAAAGTCTCCCCTATCTCTAAAGGGGCTTATGCACACCACGACTTTCTTATGTTAAGGGGTCTTAAAGACTGAATTTAGCTGCCAACCCTAGTCAGCAAGCTAAAAAATTTTCTCCTTTCTTTAATAATAAGGTAAGCTTCATAACTGGTGAACACATTAATCCTCCACTTATTTCTTTTAGGGGAATTCATCAGTGTGGTAAGAGCCAGCTGGATTTCGATATCTAGTTTATTAACCATAGGTTTAGAACTCTAATCCTACGCAGCCTAAAAATACCAAACCTCCCTTCTTTCTATCCGAGAACCATATCTCATTGCGGATCCCTTTCCATTTCGATAGCCAATTCTCCAGTGCGAGGCTCCTATTTTCTCCCCGAGGCTTAGCGCAGGTGAGTCCTAAGTAAGTGTTAGTTTTGACTATTTATAGTGGCAAAGAAGGTGTAGTCGGAATGTCTTGGCAAGAATGCCTTATTTTGTAGCAAAAGAATAGGAAGCTATTGAATCTGCAGG
>JACEIK010013649.1:0-10128 GCA_018107945.1 Datura stramonium
GTCGTCCTACCGAGCTAAGGTAAGTGGAATTGCTCCAAATTAGTGTCAATATACTCCTAGCCCTAAAGTGAGTATTTCTCTCTTCTGGACTTCCGAGAAACAGCGAGTTTTCGATTATTTTTTGATAAGTCAAAGTTTTGCCTCTATATATATTAAAAGTAGTATTTTCTTCCGGAATATTGATGGATTTACTTCTAATTACTGTGTATATGAATGTAGTTGGAAGAAATAGCTGAATATTGGCCGAGTTACACCAGTTAGCCGGAAAGCCGATAACTGAGGTATGTAAAGGTAGTTTCTTTGGCAATTTAATAATTCTAGTTTAGTAAAATAGAATAAATCCCCGAAGGAAGTTCCAGAAGCCGAGTTATAAGTATGATTGTATTACTATTCCATATTCAGAATAAAAGTCAGTAAATTAGTATTAAACAACGAGATATTATTCCAGACTTAGTATTAGATTCAGTTTAATTCATCCAGAAAATCAAAATAGAATATCAAAACATGAACAATATTATCAGATTTGTTATACATGTTACATGTGATTATTGTTGTATGTTGAGCCTTGTTTGTGATATGTGGGCACCCTTTGAGCTTCCTCGCTGCCCCAGGGTTAATAGATGTGTCGACTCGCCCACTAGAGGGTGAGGATACGTCACTCCAAGGAGTGGCGTGCCGTCCGCAGTAGGATGAAGATAGGATGCAGCATTCCCCATAGCAAGCTGATGAGCATTACAGTATACCCTGTCGAGCGCTTGCGCCCAGGGCACATATTACAGATACAAATACAATTATCAGATACGGTTACAAGAGTCCTTCAGACTCAGATACAGTTATAGTCAAGGGCCCAGAGAGCCCAAGCTGCATACCTAGGGGGCCGGCGGGATGCTCGTAGTTATTAGGCTAGTGGAGTGAATTTATTTTTTGATGGTTTTGACCCGCGTAGGGGTATATAGATTTCATGTTGATTTGCACCTTTTGTCTTATGGGGCCTAGTATAGATTCTTGTATGCTATATATATATATATATACATGTTACTTAATAAGTTGATGAATAGCAGGACGCCACCTCGACAAGTATGGTTCTTATCTTCTTTCTAGTACAGTTAAACTCGATACAGATTCTGCTACTCCAGACAGTTTTAACTATCCTCTGTCATTTCAATAACTACCAGTTTATTGTTTATCTTCAGTTATGTTCAATTTTGCTTTGCATACTCGGTACCAGTGGTACTGACGCCCGTTTGGGGGCGCTGCATTACTTGCCTTCAGGTACTCATAGACGAGGAGCCGATCCCTCGTAATTCCAGCCAGCACACAGAGTCATCAGCTCCTGTCATCCAGAGCTAGACAGCTAGAGGTTTATTTTTTTTCTTTTGTTGTACAGTATTGGTAGGCCGGGGCCCTGTCCCGACCATCTTATCAGTATTCTTAGAGGCTTGCAAATTATATATTCCCTGTGGTTAGCTGTACCAGTCATGTGAGGCCGTGGTAGTGGTGACCTTGTCGGTCACGTAGCAATTTAGCACCTGTTTTCTTGATTCAGAAGTAACTAGACAGCATGGTGGCCTTGTCGGCCCGCATAGGTTCCTTCATACTACTGTTGTTCTGGTTAGCTATTGCTTCCTTACAGGTGGCTATCGGCCTAGTCGGACAAAGGTTGTATTTACAGCCGTTATATAGCTCGTTGGTTCCATGAACCCAGAGTTAGAGCCAGCCTGCCACCAGAAGTGCCTAGGCTCAGTAGTCTAGTAGTCTAGGTCTTAGTAGGGCACCAGGTGCCAGTCATGCATCCCAAGGCGGGGCGTGACAGGTATGCTCTATGCATGTTTCTAAGGTTGAATTATGATTGATGGGCATATTTTACTATGTATTCAATTATAAATTGTGTTTTTCAGTTTTATAAATTAAGATGCTCATACATGAAAGGTCATGAAAATTGAGATATATGATATATGTATTCAAGTAAGATGCGATGTGTATGATGAAAGTATGAGTTCGAGTTACCCATGTCCATGTTCATATTTTCAAATGATCAAGTCTATTTCAAGCATGTTTAAGTACTACGCAAGCCCATATGATCAAGTATGTTTCATGATTTATCTAAACTTCATATATTAGCTTACCACATGGATTATTGAGTCTAGACTCCCTCTATTTTCATCTTGTGGTATGGTTTGATCCCAAGGCTCCTCAGGTTATGATTTCAGATTTATGTATGTTTATTATGAGTCATATTCATCACTAAATGATGGTTCAACTTCGTTGAAAAACAATGGAGAGAATATGCATGATTTTGGGAGTAGTGTCTAGCACTGAGTAAGCTAAGGGTTAGCCCACCTTATGCCTCAGAACTACGTGCAAACGTAGGTATATTCAGATTATTCTGTACCTCCCTTGTGAGATTCCCTTGCCCCAAGGGGTCTTCAGCTTGATATTGATATCATGGTAGCGTCCTTAGCTCTGGCAAAGTTTTGGATGGCTTTGCCCACTCGAATGTAATAGTCGAGACCACGTAGGGTTTATTGTGGTAATGTCGGTTTCATGAGGAGTCTCCCATTGTTCCTGATGATTTCAGTTATGCATGATCATCAGTGATGTTATTATGTTTTCACCAGGTTTGACCCAATGTTTAGCTTTACTTATGATAATACGTTTTCAGCTTTGGGTCATTCGAAACATTTCACGTATTGACCGTATACTCTATGATGTATCCTTTCATGATACATGCTCGGATATTCAGGCTCATTCACGCTAGTAGCCAGACTCTCAGTATTAGAATCTTCCGGTCTTAGTTGGTGAGTACTCATCTTCCGAGGGCCCTCTTATCAGTTGTATTTAGTATTTTCAATTAGAAACTACAGTGAATCAGTTAGGGTCTTGTCCCATCAACTCGTCAGTAGTAGAGGCTTTTAAGACACAACATGTATTTAGTTTCAGCCTTGTGTTATGTATTCAGATGTTATGATATTTTCAAACTTCCGCTTTATTATATATGTTAGACTTCTGCTTGATTATGTTGGATTTAGATGTCATGTTCATGCCATGGGTTGACTTGGACTCCCTCGGGGTTCTTTTCTCGCGTCTTGACCCGGGCCTTTGTTTGGGTCATGACAAACTTCGTATCAGAGCACTAGATGTTGAAGTGTCCTAGGGTGTCTAAAAGTCGCGTTAAGTATAGTCATTTTCATGGTGTGAAGCGTGGCACTCCTATGACCGAGAGCTACGAAACGTTTTATGAAATGTTCCTTTCCTTCATGATCTAAGTTGTGTGATGAATCTCTCTACCCTTCTAACTAGTGCTATACGCGTTTGCAGAATCATGTTTCCTCGCCGAGTTAACGGAAGAAGGAATGGAAATGGAAATGGCCACGAGAATGGCAATGGGATGGGCACTAGCAGGCCCCACAAGCCAATGAGGATCATGTGCCCACGAAGGTGGCCCACACAGAGTTTAGGGCTACCAATAAGATGCTAGCCTAGGCTTTGACCGCCTTAGTCAATCAAAAGGCAGTAGCACATATCTCTCAGAATGGGAATGTGGCGGTGGCAAGAGTTAGAGATTTTATGAGGATGAACCCTATGGAGTTTCTTGGATCAAAGGTGGACGAGGATGCACATGAGTTTATTGATGAAATTCTAAAGATCACCCACATCATGGGGGTGACTATAGAAAAGTACGCTAATCTAGCCTCGTATCAGTTGAAAGTGGTTGCGCACATTTGGTTTAAGCAATGGAAGGATAGTAGGGCAGTTGGAGTAGGCCCTATTCGTTGGTATGAGTTTCAGGCCGTATTTATGGATCAGTTCTTCCCTCATGAGATGAGGGGGATTAAAGCAACCGGTTTTGTAAACCTGAAACAAGGAAAGATGACAGCTCAAGAGTATGCGTTGGAGTTCACACGACTGTCCAAGTATGAACTTGAGATGGTGACAGATCAGAGAGCCCTATTGAGTCGGTTTTTGCATCGCATAGCAATCTACTTGGCCAAAGAATGTTGTACCACAATGCTGCATTAGGACATTGACTTTCCCCGGATAGTTCTGTATGATCAAAAGGTGGAGGCGGTAAAGGTGAGTGAGCAGGAGAGAGAGGCAAAGAAGGATAGGACTGATAGCATTTAATTCTCCTAGCATAGACCTAGTGGGCACCGCCAGCAGTCCCACCAGAGATCTTCAGCCCCAGCGTCGCCGGCTATAAGTGTTCCATCCAGATCCAGGCACGAATAGAGGGGGAGACCCTCAAGCTCTCAAGGTCAGGGTAGCATACCAACAGAGTCCAGCATTCCAGAGTGTAACAGGTGTGGCCGAAGACACACAGGTAATTGCTTAGCAGGTGCAGGTGCTTGTTTTGGGTGTGGGAAGCCCGAACATATGCTTATGGATTTCCCAGCAGCCGGACAGAGCCATGATAGGGGACAAGGCCCAGCCTCTAGTTCAACAGCTCCACCAGCACACCCAGCTCAGTATGGGGCATATACTAGTGCGGGTGGTGGTCTGCACTAAAACAGAATGTATGCCCTAGAATCTCATCAGGAGCAGAAGGTCTCTCTAGATGTAGTCATTGGTATGTTACGAGTATTCCACCTTGATTTATACGCATTGTTAGATCTAGGGGATACTTTATCTTTTGTGATGACCTATGATACTAGTAGTTTTAGAGTCAGTCCCGAAATCCTATCAGAACCCTTTTTAGTCTCTAGTCCGGTCGATGATTCAGTTATAGCTCGATGGGTAAATAAAAATTTCCCCGTCACAATCCTTCAAAAGATCACCTCAATAGATTTAGTAAAGATAGCCATGAATGATTTTGATGTTATCTTTTGCATCGATAGGCTAAATGCATGTTATGTCTCAGTCAATTGTAGTACACGTACAGTAGATTTTAGACTTCACGGTAAGCCAGTCTTGAGTGGAAGGGTAGTTCTGTTGTGCCTGTAGGTCTCTTCATTCCTTTCCTTAAGGTCAGGAAGACGATTTATAAACGTTGTGTGTACCATCTAGTTAGGGTTAAGGATGCTACATTCGAAACCCCAACTACCTAATCACTTCCTTTTATGTGTGAATACCCGGAAGTGTTTCCACATGATTTATAGAGAATCTCTCCTGAGCGGGAGATCGATTTTGGTATTGACCTACATCCCGATACGCAACCTATATCTATTCCTCCTTAAAAAATGGCTCCCGCTGAACTAAAGGAGCTAAAGAGAAGTTGAAATACCTCTTAGACAAGGGTTTCATCAGACCTAGAAAATCCCCACAGGGTGCACCAGTTCTCTTTGTTCGACAGAAGGATGGTTCTATTCGGATGTGCAATGGTTATCGGCAATTGAACCAAGCTACTATCAAGAATAGGTACCCTTTCCCTAGGATTAATGATTTGTTCATCCAGTTTTACGGTGCTAAGTGCTTTTCAAAGATAGACCTCAAATCTGGATACCATCAACTTAGGGTTTAGGAGAGTGATATTCCAAAGAAAGCCTTCAGTACTCGGTATGGCAACTATGAGTTTGTAGTTATGTCTTTTCGACTAACAGATGCTCTTGCAGCTTTTTGGGATTGATGAATAGGGTGTTCAAGCTATATTTGGATATGCTGTGATTGTGTTCATAGATGATATTCTCATATACTCTCGGAGCGAGGAGGAGCATGCCGCTCATTTGAGGGCGGTGCTACAGACTCTTAAGGATCGCCAATTATATGCTAAGTTTAGCAACTATGAGTTTTGGCTATATTCAATGGCATTTTTGGGTCATGTGGTATCAAGTGAGGGTGTACATTTGGACTCTCAAAAGATAGAAGCGGTGAAGAATTAGCCTAGACCAGTTAATCCTTCGGATATAAGGAGTTTCTTAGGCATAGCCTGTTACTACAGGAGGTTTGTGGAAGAATTTTCATCCATTACAGCACCGTTTACTATATTCACCTAGAAGAAACTGAAGTTTGAATGGTCAGAGGCCTATGAGAAGAGCTTCCAAGAGTTGAAGACTCGACTCACCTTGGCACCACCTATGTTGACCCTACCTGAGTGTACCGATGGGTTTTTTGTATAATGTGAAGCTTTGAGGATCGGCCTTCGCTGTGTACTGATGCAGCACAGTAAGGTTACAGCCTATGCTTCCAAGTAGTTGAAGGTCCATGAAAATAATTACCCGACTCACGACCTCGAGTTGGCAGCGGTAGTATTTTCCTTGAATATTTGGAGACACTATCTGTGCGGGGTTCATGTAGATGTGTTTACGAACCACAAAAGCCTAAAATACATGTTTACCCAGAAGGATCTAAATCTAGGATAGAGGAGGTGGTTGGAGCTTCTTAAAGATTATGATATGAGTGTCCTGTATCATCTGGGAAAGGCCAATGTCGTGAAAGATGCTCTTACCAAGATCTCTATGGAGAGTGTGTCCCATGTAGACGAGGAGAGGAAAGAGTTGGTGAAGATGTACATCGGCTTGCACGGTTAGGAGTTTGCCTTATTGACACGAAAGATGGTGGTGTCATTGCTCAAAATGGTTCAGGATCAGCCTTAGTGACCGAAGTTAAAGCTAGGAAAGTCGAGGATCCTATTTTGGTAAAGTTGAAGGAAGCTGTTCATAATCAGAAGGCAGAAGTCTTCTCCAAAGAGAGAGATGGTGTGCTTTGATATCAGGGTCAGTTGTGTGTTCTGGGTGTTGATGATTTGAGAGATCGGATGTTGCACAAGGCTCTTGTTTCTAGATACTATATACATTCAGGTGCCACCAAGATGTATCGTGACTTGCAGGAAGTATATTGGTGGAATAACATGAAAAAGACATAGTAGAATTTGTGGTTAAGTGTCTGAATTGTCAACAGGTGAAAGTGGAACATCAAATACCTAGAAGTGTGCTTCAAGACATTAGTATCCCTACTTTGAAGTGGAAGGAGAATAATATGGACTTCATTACAAGGTTGCCTCAAACTCGTCAACAATATGACTCTATTTGGGTGGTTTAACACAACTCATTTCCTACCGGTCAAAACTATCGATTCAACAGAGGATTATGCTAAGTTATACATTCGGGAGTTAGTTCAATTGCATGGATTTCCCTTGTCTATCATATTAGATAGAGGTACTCAATTTACCTCCCAGTTCTGGAGATCATTTCAAAAGGGACTCGGTACTCAGGTCAAGCTTAGCATAACATTTTACCTGCAAATTGATGGTCAGGTTGATTGGACCATAAAAAATCTTAAGGATATGTTGAGATCATGTATAATTGATTTCAAGGGTAGTTGGTATGAGCATTTTCCTCTCATTGAGTTTTCATATAACAACATCCACCATTCCAACATTCACATGACTCCATTTGAGGCTCTTTATGGGCGGAGGTGTAGATCACCTATTGCTTGGTTTAAGGTCAGTGAAGCTATGTTGCTAGGTTCAGATTAGGTTCATAAGGCCATGGAGAAGGTTCATCTTATAAGGGAAAGGTTGAAGACAGCTTAGAGTCGCCAAAGGTCCTATGCGGATGTGAGAAGAAAAGAGGTTGAGTTCGAAGTCGATGATTGGGTGTTTCTAAAGATATCTCCCATGAGGGGAGTGATGAGGTTCGGAAAGAAGGGGAAACTCAACCCCCGTTATGTTGGTCCGTATTGAATTTTTAAACGAGTTGGCAAGGTAGTATATGAGTTGGAGTTTCCCTTAGAATTAGCTTCAGTTCATCCGATGTTTCATGTGTCACTTATAAATAAATGCTTGGGTGACTCATCTTTGGTTGTCCCGGTGGAAAGTGTAGGTTGGAAGGATAGACTTAGCTATGAGGAGGTTCTGTTGGAAATGCTTGATTGTCATTTTCAAATCTAAGGAACAACGAAGTAACCTCAATAAAGGTTTTGTGGAGGAATCAGCATGTTGATGGAGCTACATGGGAAGCTGAAGCACACATGATGGCTAGATACTCGTATTTATTCCCTTCCTGCTCAGTTTCAACTTGAGGTACCAGTTTCATTCTTAGTATCCTGTCCAATTTAATGTTCAGTTCATGTTCCCAAGTTTCTTTCATGTTAATGTATGTATGTGTGATTCATGAATTTAGTTCAATCTTGTGGTTCAGTCCGAAGACAGTCACTACATCAGTTTTTAGCTTAAATGTTCAGTATTAGGCATGGTGGTTTCATTTCTCATCTTTTAAGTATGGTCACCCACATTTGAGGATAAATTTTCCTAAGGGGGAGATATTGTAATACCCAAAAGTGCCTAAGCCTAGACTCGAGAGCAGAAATGAAAAGTAACAGAAGAGTCAGAAGTTTCTCTCAGAATGACCCGTGGTATGAGTCATTGGAGGGTCTACCAACTCATGGTAGCCACCCGTGGTTAGGTTCTGCAGTAGAGGATCCTGTGGTGAAGGGTTTGGGAACGACCCGTTGTTTGATGTAATAGGTCGTTGCGAGTGGTTCATTATGAAGATGGTCCTGGTCAAAGAAGGCTGGCACGAGTCTTCGGACGACTCGATAAAACAATGAGTCATTATATGTTCCCGTTGGGCAGATTTCTAGGATGGGAATAGTGGTGAAGACGGCTGGCAATGACGAGTCATTGAAGCTAGTAACAACTCATCCTGTCCGATCGTGGTGGAAGACCTGAGATGGGAAAATGAGAGGAAACAACAAGGGAAGTAACGAGCTTTTGGAGCAAGGAACAACCCTTGAGTAGGTCGTTGCTTCGAATAGTGGCTAATTTCCTGCGAGTTTAGTAAGGGAGAATCCGTAAATTCAAAGCCCCTAAGTCCTATACTACGTTTTTTTATGCTCAGAAAAGAGTGTTTTTAAAGGGTTAAACTCATTCAAAACCCATCCTCTTCTATGCATGCAACCTACAGATTTCTAAGGTGATCAAGCATAGGATTCATCAAGTTCATCCCCAAATTTCCATTGGGCATTCAAAAGGGTTGTATAATCAGATTTTTTCAGTTATGTAGGGTTATGAATGGGTGTATTCATCCACACATATGCCCAATCCTTCTTCAATTTCATGAAATTTTAGTTGATGAATCTATGGGGTTTTAACCCAACATGTGAATTCTCTAAGTATCAATCATGGGTATGTTCTATGCATGCTTCTAATGTTGAATTATGATTGATGGGCAGATTTTACTATGCTTTCAATTATAAATTATGTTTTCAATTTTTATAAGTTATGATTCCCATCCATGAAGGTTAATGAAATTGAGATCTATGATATATGTATTCAAGCATGACGAGATGTGTATGATGAAAGTATGATTTTGGGTTACCCATGTCTATGTTCATGTTTTTGAATGATCAAGTCTATGTCAAGCATGTTTAATTATTGGGCACCCAAATGATTACATATGTTTCATGATTTATCTAAACTTCATGTATTAGCTTACATGTGGATTTTGGAGTCTAGACTCCCACTATTTTCAGCTTGTGTTATGGTTTGAGCCCAAGGCTCGTCATGTTATGATTTCAAATTTTTATGCATGATTTTTACTAGACGATGGTTCAGCTTCCTTGAAAAATGATGGAGAACGTATGTGTATTTTTGGGAGTAGTGTCTAGCATAGAGTAGGCTAATGGTCAGTCAACCCTATGTCTTAGAACTACGTGCCAATAAAGGTATGTTCAAATTATTCGAACCTCCCTTGTGAGCTTCCCCTGCCCCAAGGGGCCTTCATCTTGATATCGTTATCATCTTAGAATCCTTAGCCCTTGAAAGGTTTTGGACGGCTCTGCCCACTTGAGTGTAATAGTCGGAACCACGCAAGCTCTATCATGGTAATGTTGGTTATATGACGAGTCTCCCATTATTTCTCATGATTTCAGTTATGCGTGATCATCAGTCATCTTATTATGTTTTCAACATGTTTGACCCAATGATTAGTATTACTTATTATTATCAGTTTTCAGCTTTGGGTCATTCGATTTAGTTATGTTTAAATCATGTTTTTAGATAATAGCATGCACGCCCTACTCTCAGACTCTTATGATGAAGTGTTTTATGTTATGCATGATCACTGATCTTACTTACTTAACGGTTTTACTTACCTTACATACTCGGTACATTCCACGTACTGACCGCATACTCTGTGTTGTATCGTTTCATGATACGACGGCATGCCACACCTTGGAGTGACGTATCCTCAC
>JACEIK010013650.1:0-14738 GCA_018107945.1 Datura stramonium
TTAGGTCTTTTAGTTGTTCCTTCAACTTCTTAAGCTCAGCTAGAGCCATACTATTAGGAGGAATAGAGATGGGTTGAGTGTCTGGAAGAAGGTCTATGTCGAAGTCTATTTCCCTCTCGAGAGGGAGTCCGGGAATATCTTCGGGAAACATGTTAAGAAATTCGCTGACAATTGGAATTGACCGAATAGTTGGGGTCTCAGAGCTAGAATCTTTGACCTTAACTAGGTGATAGACACATCCCTTTGAAATGATCTTTCTTTTCTTAAGTTAGGAAATAAACCGACCCTTAGGCGCTAAAACACTACCCATCCATTCTAAGATTGGCTCATTGGGGAACTGAAACTTGATGACTCTAGTTCTGCAATTGAATGAGGCATAACCAGAATGTAACCAATCCATGCCAAGAATGAGGTCAAAATCAACCATGTCTAGCTCTACTAGATCAGCTGGAATGACTTTATTCAACACTAAGAATGAGCAGTTTCTATATACCCAATTGGCTCTAATTGACTCACCAATAGGGGTAGCGAATGAGAATGGTTCTGAGAGGACTTTTGGACTAATTTCAAACTAAACAACTACATAACGAGTCATGAACGACAGTGTGAGCCTTGGATCTAGTAGGGCATATACATCTTGGTGGAAAAGACGTAACATACCCGTGACTACATCAGGTGAGCTCTCGTGATCCTAACGAGAAGACAAAGCATAAAAACAGTTTTGACGCTGACCACCATCCATACCTGAAGTATTACCCTGCTGAGCTTGATGGCCTGCTAAGGCTGCTGAAGTGGTAGATTGAGTTCTCACCTGTCTCGCTGATGGACACTCCTTTAACCTGTGACCCAACTGCCCACATCCAAAGCAGCCCTCTTTGCCCGTGAGGTATTCACTTGGATGGTTCTTACCACACATAGAACTAGTTGGGTGGTAGTTTTTGCACTATAACTTTGGGACTGATAGCCAGATGCTCCACCCTTCCGATCCTTGCGGGATCGGAAAGTAGGGGCACTGGCTGATGTGGGTGCTAGAGTCCTCTGTTGCTGCTGCTGTGGGCGCGTACTGCCGCCGGACCACTGATGGCCATAATCTGACTGACCTATTCTGGCCTGCTTGTTATCCCGCTCCATATCCTTCAACTTTTATGCCTCAATCTACTAGGCATGAATGATGAGGATGGAGAGGTCAATGTCCTTGATGATCATCAAGGTTCTGCACTCCTTAAGTTCCAAGTCTGATACTCCATTGACGAATTTGAGGATGCCAGCTCTTGGCTCGGCTACCATCTTTGGAGCATACCTCGACAACCGAGTGAACTCCAATGCATACTCCTCCATGATTCTATTACTCTGCCTTAGATTAATGAACTCCGCAACCTTGGCCTCCCTCAATTCCGGAGGAAAGAATTTGTCTATAAATGCAGTTGTGCACTCTTCCCACTCTACTGGCCCTCCTTCTACTGGCCTCCCTTCCTTCCATTTTTTGTACCAAATCTGAGCCACCCCTTTCAACTGATAAGCAGCCAGATCAGCACTCTCCACGGAACTAACACCCATAATCCAAGTGATCTTCCGCACCTCATCAATAAACTCTTGTGGGTCCTCCCCCACCTTGGATCGATAAAAAGATAGAGGGTTCATTCGGGTGAAGTCATGAACCCTAGAAGCTGCTGCAAATCCATTTGAATTCACTGGAACCACCTGCTGGTTCACTTGGTTGGTCATCGTCTGAGCCTGCAGCTGGATTGCCGCTTGAAATTCTACTGTGGACACTTCGTCATCCTGAGGGGCTACTGGAGCTGGTGGGGAAAGTTGGTTGGTATTGCCAGCCCTCCTTCCATTTCCTCGTTTTGGAGGTATAGTTTCACTGAAACGAATAGAGCACGAGTTAGGAGGACATTTTTGGTCTTAAACTTCAATGCACAATAAGGAGTATGAATAAAAGGGAGTTTCCTAATAACGCCTTGTAGCCTCCCTATCATAAGTGTGGTGCACTTCACACCCATGAAAAAGACTAACTTAACATGGCTTTGAAACATCCTCGGATACTCTAAACCTAGTTCTTTGATACCAAGTTTTTCACGACCCGAGTCTGCACCCTGGTTGAGACACGGTACTTTGTGCCACAAGTGACCTCAAGCTAACCCATGGTCTAACACTGCACTGGTAAACTAAGTAAACATAAATGGTAGCTGAATAACATCAATTATGAAATCAGTACTGCTGAAAGTGTAGCATAACTATAAGGAATACTAAATCTCTGAGTCTGAAAGCCAACTACTATTTGATGAGTTGTTGGGACAAGCCCCCAACTAACTCTAAAATCTAAGTGAAAAGAAACTAACTAAAAAACAATGTCGTCCTCAGAAGATGAGGACTCACCTGTCACGACCCGAACATAGGCCCGGATCGAGAGACGGGACAAGGAACCTTGAGGCACTCCAAGTCGACGCATGGCATGAACATAACATCTAACTCAATCAAAAAATAGGAATATCAACATGATAAACTTAGCAGAAGTCTGAAATAAGCATAACATCAAAAATACACACAAATTTGAAATTGATTACATTCTATGTCGGAAAAGCCTCTAATACTGATGAGTTGATGGGACAAGACCCCAACTAACGCTCTAAGTTTGAAACTAGAAATACACAAGCATAACTGAGTAAAAGAGGGGACCTCAATAGATGAGGACTCACCAACAATGACTGATGGTAACTCCAAAAGCTGGTTAGTGGCGGGGCTGAGTCTGAAAATCATAGCCTATATCATAAAATGATACAACATAGAGTATGCGGTCAGTACATTGAATGTACCGAGTACGCAAGCTAAGTAAAACCACTTAAATAAGTAAAATCATTTAGTACATGCATAATATAAAACATGATCAAACAAGAGTCTGAGAGTAGGGCTTGCATACTATTTTCAGAAATCATAATCTAAACATAACATAATATCATAAATGAATCGATTGACCCAAAGAGAAAATCTGATAATCATAAGTAAAACTGAACATTGGATCAAACCTGCTTTAGAACATATATATAAATATATATCATGAATGATAAACATGCATAACCGAAATCATGAGGAACAATGGGAGACTCGTCATTTAAATGAAATACCACGATAGAGCTTATATGGACCCAACTATCACACTCAAGTGGGTAGAGCCGTCCAAAGCCTTGCCAGGGTAAGGATGATACCATGATATCGATATCAAGCTCGAGGCCCAATTGGGGCAGGGGATGGCTCACAAGGGAGGTCCCAAAGTATATATATATGATATGTATAACATATGTTGGTGCATAGTTCTGAGGCATAGGATGATCGACCCTTAGCCTACTCGGTGCTAGACACTACTCCCAAAAACATGCATATGCTCTCCATCATTTTTCAATGAAGCTCACCATTGTCTATTGACGAACATCAATAATGAAATACATATCAAATCTGAAATCATATATGAGGAGCTTTAGCTCAAACCATACCACAAGCTGAAAATAATTGGGACTCTTCGCTCCAAATCCATGTGGTAATCTTAATTCGTAAAATCAACAATCATACTTGAACATGTGGGCAATTCCCAATACTTTAACATGCTTGAAAATACTAAATTCACTTGAAAACATGATTATAAACATGGGTAACTTGAAAACATGTTTTTCATCAATAATATCTCATCATGCTTGAACATTCATCATAAATCTCAACTTTCATGAACTTCTCATAAATGAGCATTTTAATTTATAAAGTTTGAAACATGATTTTAATGGAAAACAACGTAAAACTTACCCATGATTCATAACTCAATAGTAAAAACACATTTAGATCATACCCATGTAGAGAATTAGGAATTTCATGCATTGGGTTAAAACCCCATAGAATCAACATACGAATTTTCATGATTTAGAGAGGGATTGGGCATGGGTGTGAATAATTTCACCCATTCATAACCCTAAATACCTGGGGAAGAACTAATTTTACCATTCCTTGATTGTCCTATGAAAGATTGAAGAAAATCTTTGAAGAGAGCCTAACTTGATCACCTTCTAAACCCTTCAATTTGCATGCATGGATGATAATGAGCCTAGGATAGATTTACCGCTCATAAAACACTTCATTTTGAGCCTTAAACGACATAGTTTATGACCCTAGGGCTTACAAATATCGAAAATACCCTTAATTTCCTGGAAAAATTGAACTACCAGTGACAACGGACGACAGAACGATTCATTGTTAGCTCCTATGGTCTGTCGTTACCACTCATTGCTACTCCCTAAGTTCGGGTCTATGATCCCTCACCATGCTAGCTCCAACGACTCGTTACTTCCAATATTCGTCATCACTTCCTTAACCTGGAATCCCTTTACACGACTGTTGACCATGACCCGTTGTTACCTGCAACGGTTTGTTCCACGACTCGCTACTTCCTCCTTGGCCAAAGACCAGTGTCACGACGACTCCATCCAACGACTCATAACATCAAACAACGAGTCGTTCCTTGACTTGTTACTCCCAACTCTGAACCTTCAGTACCTCACCATGGACGCATCCTACAGGTCGTTGGTGGCACCCACGACCCATACCATGACCCGTTTTGAGAAGTTCTCCAGATTTCTGCTACGTTTCATTTGTAAATCCTGGGTATAGTCTTGTGCACTTCCGAGGTAATATAATATCTCTCCCTTGGGAACATTCATCCTCGAATATGGGTAACATACAGAAAAAAGAGAAATGCAAACATCATACTCAATCACTGATCATATAAGTTGAAAACTGATGGAATGACTAACTCCGATTTAAACTATATGACTGACTGATTTCATGAATCATACATACATCCATATACATGAAAGAGACTAGGGCACATGAACTGAACATGAAACTGAATAGAGTTTTAGGGCAAAAACTGATACCTCAAGATGAAACTGAGCAGGTAGAGAATAAATGTGGGTATCTAGCCATCATTTCTGCTTCGGTTTCCTATGTAGCTCCCTCAACATGCTGATTCCTCAATAAAACTTTAACTGAAGCTACTTCCTTGTTTCTTAGAATTCCAACCTGCCGATCCAGTATTTCCACCGAAACCTCCTCATAACTAAGGCTGTCTCTCACACCAACACTGTCCACTGGGACAACTAGGGCTGGATCACTCAAACACTTATTTAAGAGCGATACGTGAAAAATAGGATGCACGGAAGCTAATTCTGAAGGCAACTCCAATTCATATGCCACCTTGCCAACTCGTTTCACAATCCGATAGGGGCCAACATAACGGGAATTAAGTTTTTCTTTCTTTCCAAACCTCATCACTCCTTTCATGGGAGACACCTTTAGAAACACCCGATCATCCACTTCGAACTCTTGTTCTCTCCTTCTCACATCGGCATAGGACTTTTGTCGGGTTTGAGCTGTTTTCAGCCTGTCCCGTATGAGCTAAACTTTCTCCATGGCCTCATGGACTGAATCTAGTCCTATCATTGCAGCTTCACCAACTTCAAACCAGCCAATAGGCGATCTATATCTCTTCCTATAAAGAGCCTCAAACAGAGCCATCTGAATGCTGGAATGGTAGCTGTTATTGTAAGCAAACTCGATAAGAGGTAAATAGTCATCCCAACTACCCTTGAAGTCTATCACACATGCTTTCAACATGTCCTCGAGATTCTAAATTTTCTGCTCGCTTGACCATCAGTTTGCAGGTGAAATGCTGTGCTGAGATTAATCTGAGTACCAAGTCCTTTTAAAGAGACCTCCAAAATTGAGAGGTAAACTGAGTACCTCTATCCGATATGATGGACAAGGGCACTCCATGCAACCGAACTAGCTCTCAAATGTATAGTTTAGCATAATCCTCCGCCGAATATGTGGTCTTGACCGGTAGAAAGTGAGCGGCTTTGGTCAACCTGTCTACAACAACCCAAATGGGGTCATATTACTGATGAGTGCGAGGCAACCCTATGATGAAGACCATATTGATTTCTTCCCACTTCCAAGTAGGAATATTGATATCCTGAAGCACATCTCCCGGTATTTGATGTTCAACCTTCACTTGCTGACAATTGGGCACTTAACTACAAATTCTGCGATGTCTTTCTTCATGCTATTCCACCAATAGACTTCCTGCAAGTCAAAGTACATCTTGGTGGCACCCAGATGGATTGAATACCTGGAACTATAAGACTCGTGCAACATCCAATTTCTCAAATTATCAATGTCCGAGATGCACAAGTGACCCTAATATCAAAGCACACCATATCCCCCTTTGGAGAAGACCTCTACCTTCTGATTCTGAGTGGATTCCTTTAGTTTTAATAGAATAGGGTCCTTTCCTTGTATAGATTTTACATCAGTCACCAAGGACGATTCTGATCCGTTCTGAATAATAACACCGCCATCAGTCGAGTCAACCAAACGAACTCCCAACCTTGCAAGTCGATGCGCATCCTTCAATAGCTCCTTTCTCCCCTCCTCCACATGGGACACACTCTCCATAAAGAGTATACTAAGTGTATCTGCTACTACATTAGCCTTGCCTGGATGGTAAATGACACTCATGTCATAATCTTTAAGTAGCTCCAACCACCTCCTTTGCCATAGATTTA
Source organism: Datura stramonium (assembly GCA_018107945.1). Classification (NCBI taxonomy): domain Eukaryota; kingdom Viridiplantae; phylum Streptophyta; class Magnoliopsida; order Solanales; family Solanaceae; genus Datura; species Datura stramonium. The sequence continues at coordinate 6,612 of JACEIK010013650.1, forward strand.
GATCCTTCTGAGTAAACACATATTGAAGACTCTTATGATCCATAAACACATATACATGGACCCCGTACAAATAACGTCTCAAAATATTCAAGGCGAATACCACCGCCGCCAACTCAAGATCATGGGTTGGGTAATTCTTCTCATGAACTTTCAGCTGTCTGGAAGCATATGCTATAACCTTACCGTGCTGCATCAATACACAACCAAGTCCGATTCTTGAAGCATCGCAATACACCACAAACCCATCGGTACCCTCAGGTAGGGTTAACATCGGTGCTGAGGTAAGTCGAGCCTTCAACTCCTGGAAGCTCCTCTCATAAGCACCCGATCATTAGAATTTCACTTTCTTTTGGGTCAGTTTGGTTAAGGGAGCTGCAATAGATGAAAAGCCCTCAACAAATCTCTAATAGTAGCCAGCTAAGTCCAAAAATCTCCTGATATCTGAAGGATTCACCGGTCTAGGCGAATTTTTCACCACTTCTATTTTTTGAGAGTCCACCTTTATACCCTCACTTGACACCACATGGACCAAAAATGCCACTGATTTCAACCAAGACCCGCACTTTCTAAACTTAGCATATAATTAGCGATCCTGGAGAGTCTGTAATACCACCCTTAAATGAGCGGCATGCTCTTCGTCGCTCCGAGAGTATATCAGGATGTCATCAATAAACACAGTTACGAACATATCCAAGTATGGCTTGAACACCCTGTTCATCAAGTCCGTAAAAGCTGCAGGAGCATTCGTTAGTCCAAAAGGAATAACCACAAACTCATAATGACCATACCGCGTCCTGAAGGCTGTCTTCAGGATGTCATTCTCCCGAACCCTGAGATGATGGTATTCAGATATGAGATATATATTCAAAAAGCACTTGGCACCCTGAAGATGGTCAAACAAATCATCAATTCTGGGTAGAGGATACCTGTTCTTGATGGTGACCTTATTCAATTACCGATAATCAATACACATATGAAGAGAACCATCTTTCTTTTGGACAAAAAGAATTGGTGCACCCCATGGGGATTTTCTCGGTCTAATGAAACCCTTATCTGAAAGGTCCTTCAACTGTTCTTTCAACTCTTTTAGCTCAGTTGGAGCCATTATGTAAGGAGGAATAGATATAAGCTGCGTATTGGGAAGAAGGTCAAGACCAAAATCAATCTCCCGCTCGGGCGGGATTCTCGGTAGATTATCTGGGAAGACTTCTAGATACTCACATACTACTGGGACTAACTGGATAGTTGGGGTCTCAGACGTAGCATCCTTAACCCTAACTAGATGGTATACACATCCTTTGGAGATCATTTTCCGGCCTTAAGATAGGAAATGAAACGACCTAAAAGCACAACTGAACTACCCTTCTACTTTATGACTGGCTCACTCGGAAATATGAACTTTACTGCCCGGGTTCTATATTTAATTGAGGAATAACATACAAATAGCCAATCCATACTGAGGATAACATCAAAATTGGTCATGGCTAACTCTACTAGATCTGTTGAGGTGACTTTCTGAAGGACTGTGACCGGGCAACTTCTATACACCCGTCTAGCTACAACTGAATCACCCACTGGAGTGGAGACTGAGAAGGGTTCTAATAAGATTTTGGGACTGACTCTGAAACTACTAGCCACATAAGGTGTTACAAAAGACAAGGTAGCCCCTGATCTAACAAAGCATATACATTAAGATGGAAAACTCATATAATACCAGTGAATACATTTGGGGAGACCTCCCGCTCATGGCGGGATGCTAAGGCATAGAATTTTTTTTGACACTGATCGCCACCTGTGTTGGTAGATGCCCCCTGTTGGGCTGGGCGTGGGGGTGGAGCTGCTAAATTGGAAGCTGGGCCTTGGCCCCTATTATGCACCTGTATGGCTGCTGGTAAATCTCTGAGCATATGTCTGGGCTTCCCACACCCGAAGAAAGCACCTGTACCCGCCAAGCACTGGCCCGTGTGCCCCCGACCACACTTGCCGCAAACTGGGATACTAGAATCTGCGAGCCTGCTAGTCTAACCCCTAGAGCCTGATGCTCATCCTCTCTGATCGTGCCTAGGTCTGGATGACACACTCATCCGAAGATGTTGGGGCTGAAGATCTCTGGTGGGTCTGCTGTCGGTGCCCACCGCCTGGTCTTGACTGAGACAATCTGTAACTTTCCGTCCTAGCCCTCTTGGCCTCTCTCTCCATCATATGTGTCGCCTCCATCTGTTGGGTGTATAAGACTATCCAAGGGAAATCCATATCCTGATGGAGCATAGCGGTCCTGTAATCCTTTTCTAAATAGGCTGCCACCCCGTGAACAAACCTGCTAACTCAGTCTCTTTGATCAACCACTAACTTTAGGGTGTACTTTTACAAATGAGTGAACTCTAGGGCATACTCCTTCATTGTCATCCTCCCCTTCTTTAGGTTCACAAACTCGGCTGCCTTCAACTCCCTCATCTCACGAGGGAAGAACCGATCTAGAAAAACAACGTGAAACTCCTCTCAATTGATAGGGCCTGCTACAACTGCCCTACTATCCTTCCATTGTCGAAACTAAATATGTGCGACCCCCTTCAACTGATATGAGGCCAAATTAGCACACTACTCCATTCACCCATGACCTGGGTGATCTTCACAATCTCATTGATAAACTCATGTGGATCCTCATCCACACTCGACCTACGAAACTCTAGTGGGTTCTTTCTTAAGAAATCTCTGACTCATGCATACACCACATTTCCATTCTGTGAAACATGCGCCACTGCCTTCTGGTTGACCTGGGCGGTCAAGTCCTACGCTAGCATCTGAATGGCTGCCCTAAATTCAACGTGGGCAACCAGCTCCGGTGCATGGTGCTCCTAGACTGGTGGGGCTAACAAGCCCCATCTCTATTTCCACCCTCGTGGCCGTTTCCATTTCCATTCCTTCTACCGTTAACTCTGCGGGGAGCCTTGATTCTTCAATCGAGAATAGCACGAGTTAGAAGGATAGGGAGACATTTCACCGCACGACATAGATCATGAAAGAAGGGAACATTTCCTAAACATCTCATAGCTTCTTCAACATAAGTGTGGCTTACATCACACCTATGAAAAAGACTCTACTTAACGCGGCTTTCAGACACCCTAGGACACTTCAAACCTATTGCTCTAATACCAAGTTCGTCAGGACCTGAGCATAGGCCCGGATCGAGACACGGGACAAGGAGCCCTGAGAGACTCCTAGTCGACCCATGGCATGAACATTCATCTAACTCAATCAAATAAAGCGGAAGAATTAACACAATAAACATAGCATAAATCTATCATAACACATAATCCACAAATACGACACAATCCTAAAGTTGAATACATTCTATTGTCTGAAAAGCCTCTAAGTCTGATGAGTTGATGGGGCAAGACCCCAACCAACTCTCTAAGCTGTAAACTAAATATACTCAAACATAACTGAATAAAAGAGGGGCCCTCGATAGATGAGGACTCACCAATAGGAGACTGATGCTAACTCCGAAAGCTGACTAGTGGTGGGGCTGAGTCTGAAGATCGGAGCCTATATCATTAAACGATACAACATAGAGTATGCGGTCAGTACGTGGAATGTACAGAGTATGTAAGGTAAGTAAAACCGCTTGATTATGTAAAATCATTTAAAACATGCATGATATAAAACATAAACAAGATAAGAATCTGAGAGTAGGGCTTGTATGCTATTTTCTGAAATCATGATCCGAACATAACATAACATCATAACTGAATCGATTGACCCAAAGCTTAAATCTGATAACCATAAGTGAAACTGAACATTGGGCCAAACCTGCTTTAGAACATATATATAAATATATGATGAGTGATAAACACGTATAACTGAAATCATGAGGATCAATGGGAGGCTCGTCATATAACTGACATACCACGATAGAGCTTACGTGGTCCCAACTATCACACTCAAGTGGGTAGAGCCATCCAAAGCCTTGCCTGGTCTAAGGACGATACCATGATATCGATATCAAGCTCGAGGCTCAATTGGGGCAAGGGATAGCTCACAAGGGAGATCCCAAAGTATATATATATATGATATGTATAACCTACGTTGGCGCATAATTTTGAGGCATAGAGTGATCGACCCTTAGCCTACACGGTGCTAGACACTACTCCCAAAACATGCATATGCTCTCCATCATTTTTCAATGAAGCTCACCATCGTTTATTGACGAAGAAAAATAACCAAATACAAATCAAATCTGAAATCATATATGAGGAGCTTTAGCTCAAACCATACAATAAGCTGAAAATAATTGGGAGTCTTCGCTCCAAAACCATGTTGTAAGCTTAGTTCGTAAAATCATAAATCATACTTGAACATGTGGGCAATGCCCAATACTTTAACATGCTTGAAAATACCCAATTCACTTGAAAATATGATTATAAACATCGGTAACTTGAAAACATGCTTTTCATCAATAATATTTAATTATGCTTGAACATTCATTATAAATCTCAACTTTCATGAACTTCTCATAAATGGGTATTTTCGTTTATAAAGTTTGAAACATGATTTTAATGGAAAACAACATAAAACTTTCCCATGATTTATAACTTAATAGTAAAAACACATTTAGATCATATCCATGTAGAGAATTAGGAATTTCATGCATTGGGTTAAAACCCCATAGAATCAACATAAAATTTTCATGATTTAGAGAGGGATTGGGCATGAGTGTGAATGATTTCACCCATTCATAACCCTATATACCTGGGGAAGAACTGATTTTACCACTCCTTGATTTACCTATGAAAGATTGAAGAAAATCTTTGAAGAGAGCCTAACTTGATCAGCTTCTAAACCCTTCAATTTGCATGCATGGATGAGAATGAGCCTAGGATAGATTTACCCCTCATAAAACACTTCATTTTGAGCCTTAAACGACGTAGTTTATGACCTTAGGGCTTAGAAATAACAAATATACCCTTAATTTCCTGGAAAAACTGAACTGCCAGTGACAACGGACGACAAAACGATTCGTTGTTAGCTCCTATGGTCTGTCGTTACCACTCATTGCTACTCCCTGAGTTCGGGTCTCTGATACCTCATCACGATCGGACAGGACGAGTCATTGCTAGCTCCAACAACTCGTTGCTGCCAATCGTCATCATCACTGCCTTAACATGGAATCCCTTTACACGACTATTGACCATGACCCGTTGTTACCTGCAATGGGTCATTCCACGACTCGCTACTTCCTCCTTGACCAAGGACCAGTCTCACGATGACTCTATTTAACGACTCATAACATCAAACAATGGGTCGTTACTAGACCCGTTACTCCCAACTCCGAACCTTCAATACTTCATCACAGACGCATCCTACAGGTCATTGGTGGCACCCACGACTCATACCACGACCCATTTTGAGAAGTTTTCAAGATTTCTGCTACTATTCATTTTTAAATATCGGGTCTAGTCTTGGGCACTTTCGGGGTATGACATACTCTATGCTGTATCATTTCATGATACAGGTCTGAGCGATCAGACTCAGCCCCACCGTTAGTCCTGCTCCCACCTCAAACCATATTAGTCCAGTCTGGGTGAGTCCTCATCTATCGAAGACATTCTCTCAGTTTATGTTTTGTATGTTATTTTAGTTTCAGACTTTAGCGAGCTAGTTGGGGGTGTTTTCTTATCAGCTCATCAGATGTTCTAGAGGCTTTTTAGAAAAAATATAGATGTTTCAGCTCTTGTCGAGTGATGACTCCATTTATGTTATGTTGAGATACTTTAGACTTCCACCTATCCACGCTTTTAATTTAATTCCTGCTTGTCTATGTTTTGAAGTCATGCTATGTATGTGCCATGGATTTTCTTGGATCCATTCGTGGTTCTAGGTTTTGTTTCTCGATTCGGGGTCCCTGCTTGGGTCGTGAAAAATAGGTTTTGAAGTGTCCTAGGGTGTTTGAAAGCCACATTATGTAGAGTCTTTTTCATGGGTGTGGCGCGTGCCACACTTATGACGAAGAGGCGACAAGACGTTTTAGGAAACTTCCCTTCTTTCATGATTCTATCTCGTGCTATGAGTTCAACTCTCTTTCTATTCCTCTAACACTAGCTTTACGCGTTTGTAGAATCATGCCTCCTCACCAAGTTAATGGTAGAAGTAATGGGATGGCAATGGAGATTGTCACGACCCGAACACGGGCTCGGATCGAGGCACGAAACAAGGAACCCTGAGGGACTCCAAGTCAACCCATGGCATGAACATACAACTAACTCAATCAATAGAAGCGGAAGATTCAACATTCATAACATAGCGGAAGCCAAAACATGGCATAAAGTCTGAAATACATCACATGCGTTTAAAGCTGAATAAGAACTATGTTCGAGAAAGCCTCTATCACTGACGAGTTGATGGGACAAGACCCCAACTAACTCACTAAAACTGAAATAGAAAATACACCAACATGAATGAATAAAAGAGGGCCCCTCGACAGATGAAGACTCACCAACAGAGACTGATGCTACTCTGAAAGCTGACTAGGGTCGAGGCTGAATCTGAGTACCGGAGCATGTATCATGAAAAGATATAGTAGAGTATGCGGTCAGTAGAGTATGCGGTCAGTACGTGGAATGTACCGAGTATTCAAGTTTTAAGTAAAATGGACATTTAAAAGTATAAAAGTTCATAAGAGTAGGATAACATGATCATAACATAAATATCATAATGCAACATAGGGCTCAAGGTTTCAAAACATTCGTAAATCATTTATAATTATGCTCATGAGAGAAAATCTTTATTAACATGACTTGAGCCAAAGTATATAATCGTAATCATACATAAATCATGAGNATACATAAATCATGAGGAGAAGTGGGAGATTCTTATAACTGACATACCCCATATGAGCACACATGGAGCCCGACCTGTAAACCCCAAGTCGGGAGGGTGTTCATACCCGGCCAAGGGTAGAACCTTGAAAGGCATGATATAACTCATGAAAGACCCATTTGGGGAAACAGGGGACAATCTCAAAGGAGGTCCATTTATGACCTACGGTCATGTAGTTCTGAGATTCAGGGAAAAACCTGGGCCCCGAATCTACTCGGTGTTAAATACTACTCCCAAAACATATATAGTGCTCATAGGATAATATATATGAGACTCATAGGCTAGTTAGATCATGATAATCATAAACATGCTTGTAAATACGTGAACTAGCCATGAAGGTAAGACCTGTGAGTCGGCCATAATCATAAATTGTAAATCATGAGGTTCATGCATACTTGTAAAAAAAAATATATTTAGAAATCATAAATTCATGATGGGCATTTGACTAAATCCTAATCATAAATCATGATGGATTAAAGAACATCAAAAATCAAGATAAAATCATAACTCGATTTATCATAAAACACGCATGATTAATCATAATTTAATAGAAATTTAAATCAGTAAGTTATAATAGAATTAGTTGTAAAATCATCCCATGATTCGTAAAATATGACATAAAGCATGAGAGGTAGTAACCCATAGATAGATCATTAGAATTTCATAAGATTTAGGATAAACCCCTATAAGATTTTCAAATAAAATTTCATGAATTAGGAGAGATTGGGCATGGGTGTGAACGAATTCACCAACACTTAACCCTACATAACAGAAGGGATCTGATTCTCACACTTCCTTGATAGCCCAAAGAGAATTGGAGAGAAATTGAAGAAATTCTCTAAGCTTGACCTCCAAGGAAGAGCTCTAATTTGCATGCATGGAATGGTAAGGCTTAGAATAGGTGTAACACTCTTAAAACCCTACTAACTGAGCTTAAAATGACGTAGTTTAGGACTTAGAAGCCTAGAAATTATGAAAATGCCCTTAATGGTTCGACAGAAAATCTCATACTGCCAGAAATGACGAGTCGTTAGGCAAATCACGGGTCATTTGAGCACAATATTCCGCCCTCAGACAGACGGACAAGCTGAACGCACTATTCATACGCTAGACGACATGCTACGAGCGTGTGTGTTAGATTTTGGAGGTAACTGGGACGAGCATTTGCCGTTAATTGAATTTGCTTATAATAATAGCTATCACTCAGCTATCCAGATGGCGCCCTTTGAAGCATTGTATGGGCGAAAATGC
>JACEIK010013652.1:0-24867 GCA_018107945.1 Datura stramonium
CCCCCTTATAACCCCTTGCTTTCACAACTAGCCTTATCACATCCTTCTAAGTCTCTATTCCATTTGGTGATTCAGTTATACCTCGATGGGTATATAAAATGTGCCCTGTCATAGTCCTTTAGAAAGTCACCTCAACAGATTTAGTAGAGATAGCCATGATATATTTTGATGTTATCTTTGGCATGGATTGGTTACATGCATGTTATGCCTCAGTAAATTATAGGAACTGTGCAGTAGAGTTCCAATTTCTGGGTGAGCCAGTCCTAGAACAGAAAGGTAGTTCACTTGTGCCTATAGGTCATTTCATGTTCTACCTTAAGGCCAGAAAGGTGATTTCTAAGGGTTTTGTGTACCACCTAGTGAAGGTTAAGGATGCTACATCGGAATCCCCGACTATCCAGTCAGTTCTTGTAGTGTGTGAATATCAAGAAGTATTTCCAGATGATTTATCAGGAATCCCTCCCGAGCGGGAGATCGATTTTTGTATTGAACTTCTATCTGATACGCAGCCTATATCTATTCCTCCTTATAGAATGGCTCCAGATGAGCTAAAGGAATTGAAGGAGCATTTGAAGGATCTTTTAGACAAGGGTTTCATCAAACCAAGTAAATCCCTATGGGGTGCACCAGTTCTCCTTGTCTGAAAGAAGGATAGTCCCTTCGGATGTGCATTAACTACCAGAAATTGAACAAGGTGACAATCAAGAACAAGTATCCCTTCCCCAGGAATGATGACGTGTTTTACCAGCTTCAGGGTTCCAAGTCTTTCTCAAAGATAGACCTCAGATCCGGGTATCATCAGCTCAGTGTTCGAGAGAGTGACATTCCAAAGACAGTCTTCAGGACTCGGTATGCTCACTATGAATTTGTATTTATGTCTTTTGGACTAACGAATGCTCCTACAACTTTTATGGCTTTGATGAACAGGGTGTTCAAGCCGTATTTGGATATGTTCGTGATCATTTTCATAGATGACATTCTCATATACTCTCGGAGAGAGGAGGATCATGCCGCTCATTTGAGGGTGGTAAAACAGACTTTTAAGGATCGCCAATTTTATGCTAAGTTCAACAACTGCGATTTTAGCTAGACTCAGGAGCATTTTTGGGTCACGTAGTGTCAAGTAAGGGTGTACATGTGTACTCTCAAAAGATAGAAGCTGTAAAGAATTGGCCTAGACCAGTTAGTCCTTCAGATATTAGGAATTTCATAGGTTTAGTTGGTTACTCGGAGGTTTGTTGAAGGGTTTTCCTCCATTGCGACAACGGTGACTAAGTTGACCCCAGAAGAAAGTGAAGTTTCAATGGTCGGAGGCTTGTGCGAAGAGCTTCCAAGATTTGAAGACTCGACTCACCTCAGCACTAGTGTTGACCTTACATGAGGGTACCGATGGGTTTGTGGTATATTGTGACACCTAAAGAATCGGCCTTGGTTGTGTATATAGCCTATGCTTCCAGGAAGCTGAAAGTCCATGAGAAGAACTATTTGAATCATCACCTCGAGTTGGCAGCGGTAGTATTTTCCTTGATGAATTGGAGACATTATCTATACATGGCCCATATGGATGTGTTTATGGACCACAAAAGCCTATAGTACATGTTTACCAGAAGGATTTTAATCTACGTTAAAGGAGGTGGTTGGAGCTTCTTAAAGATTATGATATGAGTGTCCTTTATCATCCGGGCAACGCTAATGTGGTGGCAGATGCTCTTAGCAGGCTTTCTATAGAGAGTCTGACCCATTTAGGTGAGGAGAGGAAAAATTTAGTGAGGGACATGCATCGGCTTGCACGGCTAGGAGTTCGTCTTGTTGACTCGACGGATGGTGGTATCATTATTTAGAACGAATCAGAATCCTCCTTGGTGACCAAGGTCAAAGATAGACAAGATGAGGATCCTATTTTAGTAAAGTTGAAGGAAGCCGTTTAGAATCAGAAGGTGGAGGTTTTCTCCCAAGGGAGAGATGGTGTACTACAAGTTAGGGTCATTTATGTGTATCGGGAGTTGATGTTGCATGAGGCTCATGGTTCCAGATATTATATACATTCGGGTTACACCAAGATGTATCGTGACCTACGAGAAGTTTATTGGTGGAATAGCATGAAAAAAGACATAGCAGAGTCTGTGGCTAAGTGTCCAAATTGTCAACAGGTGAAGGTTGAGAATCAAAGACCTGGAGGTGTGCTTCAAGACAATAGTATTCCCACTTGGAAGTGGGAGGAAATCAATATGGACTCCATTACAAGGTTTCCTCATACTCGTCGATAGTATGACTCTATTTGGGTGGTTGTAGACAGGTTGACTAAAGCAGCCCATTTCCTACCGATCAAAACTACCAATTCAGCGAAGGACTATGCAAAGTTTTATATTCGGGAGCTAGTTCGGTTTCATGGAGTGCCCTTGTACAAAATATCAGATAGAGGTACTTAATTTACCTCCCAGTTTTAGAGATCATTTCAGAAAGGACCTGGTACTTAGGTCAAGCTTAGCACAACATTTCACGCGCAAATAGATGGTTAGGCTAAATGGACCATCCAAACTCTTAATGGTATGTTGAAGGTGTGTGTGATTGATTTCAAGGGTAATTGGGATGATCAGTTGCCTCTCATTGAGTTTGTATATTAAAATAGCTACCATTCTAGCATTCAGATGGCTCCATTTGAGGCTCTTTATGGGCGGAGAAGTGATTGCCTATTGGTTGGTTCGAAGTTGGTGAAGCTGCATTTATAGGAACAGATTAAGTCCATAAGGCTATGGAGAAGGTTCAGCTTATTAGAGAAAGGTTAAAGATAACCCAGAGTCATCAAAAGTCCTATGCAGATATGAGGAGTAGAGAACTTGAGTTTGAAGTTGATGATTGGATGTTTCTGAAGGTATCTCCCATGAAGGGAGTGATGAGATTCCAAAATAAAGGGAAACTCAGTCCCCCATATGTTGGCCCATACTAGATTGTGAGATGAGTTGTCAAGGTAGCGTATGAGTTGGAGTTTCCTTAGATTTGGCTTTAGTTCATCCGGTGTTTAAATGTGTCGGTTTTGAAGAAGTGCATGGGTGATCCGGCTTTGGTTGATCTGATGGAGAGTGTAGGTGTGAAGGATAGCCTTATCTATGAGGAGGTTTCATGAAAATACTTGATCGTCAGGTTCGGAAACTAAGAAACAAGGAAGTAGCCTCAATAAAGATTTTTTGGCGGAATCAGCATGTTGAGGGAGCTACGTGAGAAGATGAAACAGAAATTATAGTTAAATACCCGCATCTATTCCATTCTGGCTCAGTTTCAGCTTGAGGTATCAGTTTCCTCCTTAGTGTTCTATTAAGTTTCAGGTTCAATTATGTGTTTCAGTTTCTTTCATGTCGATACATGTATATTTGATTCATGAATTTAGTTCAGTTATCTATTCCAGTCCGGAGTCAGTCACTCCGTCAGTTTTTAGCATTAGATATTCAGTACTTGGTATGGTAGTTGCTTTCCCCTGTTTTTTCAGTATGTTCATTCACATTCGAGGACGAATGTTCCTAAGGAGGAGATATTGTAATACCCTAAAAATGCTTAAGACTAGACTCGGGATTAGGGAAATATATGGGGAAAATATCACAGGATGGCCCATTGAATGAGTCGTGAGAAGATCCCCCAACTGTTGGTTCCAGTCATGGTGAGAATATGGTCGGCAGGTCCAGGGCCAACAAGCCATGGAATGACTCGTTGGTTAGTGTAACAAGTCATGGTAAGAGGCTGTTGTGAGGGTGGTCCTTGTCAAGGTGACTGGCACGAGACATGGAACGACTCATTGTATGGGACAATAAGTCATGGTAGGTTACCAGTGTGGGGACTTCTAGATGATGAGCTATGGTGGTAACGGTCGGAAACGATGAGTCATTGGGACTAGTAACGACTTGTCCTGACCATTCGTGGTTGAACACCTGAGTTGGATGTTAGAAAAGGAATGGGAGTCAGAAATGGGTAATTGTTTGGAGTAACAACCCATTCTGTCGAGTCATTGTATCAGGATATGAGAATTTAAGTTATGATGGAAGAACTAACAGACGGATACCACAAGGCGTGATATCAAAGGATGACCCGTGGTATCACTCGTTGTCACTGGAAGTGCAGAAATTCCAGACCTTTCATTAAGAGTATTTTTGTAATTTCTAAGATCTAAGGTCCTAAACTACGTCTTTTTAAGCTTAGTTAGCAGAGTTTTAAGAGTGTTAAGCCTATCCTAAGCCTTACCATTCCATGCATGCATATTCTTCCTTGGAGATCAAACTTGATGAATTTCCCAAAATTTTTCTCCAATTTCCTTTGGGTCACTGTCATGCACAAAATTATCTCAATTCCATGAATTTCAATTCTAGATTCCAATTCATGATCATACGGGGTTTTCCCCAATTCTTGTTAAATTCTCTATGATCTATCTATGGGTCAATTCCTTTCATGCATGAAATCATGTTCTATGATCTCTCGGCAGATTTTATAGTTATTTTGATTATTAATTTATAGTTTCAAATTTCAATTAAATTATGCCCAATTATGTAGTTTCATGAAAAGTCAAGTTATGATTCTATTATGATATGCTCTTACTAAGTGTAAATTATGATTTATGATTCATATTTTGATTTCTCTTTAAGTACTCTTTATGGAATTTATGTATATCAAGTATATAAATGTTTTACAAGTATGCATGGTTTTCATAATTTATGGATTTATGACTCTTGGCCAATTCACGGGTCCGTATTCATGGCTAATCTTGTATTTCAAGTAAGATCCATCATGTTATTATTTTATTTAGACATGAATTAGATGAACGATTTCACGATTTCACGATTTCTATACAAGCCCTCGTGTGCATGTTTTTGAGAGAAGTGTCTAGCACCGAGTAAACCTCGCATTCAGGTAAACCCCGTGGTCTCAGAACTACATGCCACCATAGGTATACATATTTATTATTGTATCCCAGTGATATCACCATACATGCACGTCCCCTTGCCTAGCAAGCCGGGGGCAGTCTTGACCACTTGGGAGAAATAGTGGGGCATCATGTAAGCTCTAACATGATGGTGTCAGTCAAGACGAGTTCTTCTATTGTTCCTCATAACTTACGCATGGTTATGTTTATGTACTTTGGCTCAAGCTATGTTTTATAAAGTTTTCTCTTATGACTATGATTATGATTGGATTACGAATTGGTTTGAAAGCCTTGAGCCCTTATGTTTGCATTGTGATATTTACTTTATTATCATTCTGTCCTACTCTTATGAACTCTTATGTATTTTAACTTTCCATTTTTACTTACCTTGAATAGTCAGTACACACCAAGTACTAACTGCATACTCTATGTTGTATCATTTCATGATATAGGCTCGGGCATTCAGGTTCAATCCCACTGTTAGTCTGATCCCCAGAGTTTGCCTCCCTTATCCAGAGTTGGTGAGTCCTCATCCTTTGAGGACCCTTTTTTTCAGCTTATGTTCAGTATTTTCAGTTTCAGTCATCAACTCTAGGGAGGGTGTACCTGTTCTTGATAGTGACCTTGTTCAATAGCCGATAATCAATGCACATCTGAAGAAAACCATCCTTCTTCCGAACAAAAAGTACTGGTGCACCCACAGTGATTTTCTAGGTCTGATGAAACCCTTGTCGAAAAAGATTATTCAACTATTGTAGCTCAGCTGGAGCCATTCTATACGGAGGAATAGATATAGGCTGCGTATCGGGAAGAAGGTCAATACCAAAATTGATCTCCCGCTCAGGAGGAATTCCTAGTAAATCATCTGGAAACACTTCTAGATATTCACACACTATAGGAACTGACTGGACAAATCGGGGTTTCAAATGTAGCATCCTTAACCATGACTAGATGGTACATGCAACCATTAGATATTATTTTTCTGGCCTTAAGGTAGAAATAAAGCGACCTACTGGCACAGCTGAACTACCCTTCCACTCTAGGACTCGCTCACCCAAAAATCGTAACTCTACCACACAATTTACTGAGGCATAACATGCATTTAGCCAATCCATGTCAAAGACAACATCAAAATCTACTGTGGCTAGCTCTACTAAATCTGCTAAGGTGACTTTCTGAAGGTCTGTGACCGGGCAATTTTTATATACCCATTGAGCTATAACTGAATCACCGACTTTAGTAGAGATTAAGAAAGGTTCTGATAAGAATTCGAGTCGACTCCGAAACTACTAGCAACATATGGCGTCACAAAAAATAAAGTATCCCCTAAGTCTAACAATGCATATACATTAAAGTGGAATACTCGTAACATACCAGTGAACATATTTGGTAAGTCTCTTGCTCCTGATGATATGCGAGGGCATAAAACTGGTTCTGGCGCTGACCACCACATAAACTGGTGGATGCATCCTTTTGAGCTGGGCATGCCGGTGCTGTTGCTGAACTGGTGGCCTGATAACGACCTTTACCATCATCTTTCCTAGCCAAAGGACACTACCGGTGCCTGTGCCCGGGCCTAGCACATCGAAAACAGATTCTGACCCAATCAAGCACTCCCCTATGTGATTCTTGCCACACTTCCCATATACCGGAAAGGTATGCTCTTCTTGGATTCCCCTCTTTCTCCTAGAGCCTAATACTCCGCTCCTCTGGTCACCTCGCGGTCTAGATGGAGCACTAGTTGATGATGGCGCTGAAGCTAATTATCTCTTATGAGACTGTTGATGATGTCTGCCTCCCGATCTGTGCTGGGAGAACCCATAACTATTTTTCCTATCCCACTTGGCTCTCTCTCTCTCTCAAATGCTCCACCTCCATATTCTGAGTGTACAAAATCAATCGAGGAAAATCGATGTCCTAATGAAGAATAAAGGTCCTATAATCCTTTACCAGGTATTCCTCTACTCTATGCACGAACCTGCTCACCCGAGCTCTCTGATCAGCCACTAGCTCTGGTGCATATTTGGACAAATGAGTGAACTCAAAAGAATACTCCTGGACTATAATATAATTTTGCCTCAAGTTCACGAACTCAGCTGCCTTGATTTCCCTTATCTCACGAGGAAAGAGCCAATCCAAGAGCACGGTAAGAAACTCATCCCAACCAATGTGACATGTTCCAACTGCTCTGCTATCCTTCCACTGTCTAAACCAGATATGTCCAACCCCTTTCAACTGATACAAGGCTAGTTTTGCGCACTCCTCGCGCTTCACCCCCATTATCTGGGTGATCTTTTGAATCTCGTTAGTAAATTCATGCGGATCCTTGTCCATCTTCATTCTGAGAAACTCCAGAGGGTTCATCCTAAGAAAATCCTTAACTCCTGCCGTTGCTGCATTCCCATTCTAGGGCACATGGGCTATCGCCTGTTGGTGACCTGGGCCATCAATGCCTGTGCAAACATCTAAATGGTTTCCCTAAACTCTGAAGAAAGATCAAATGATCCACCTCTTTGTCCTCTTGGGAGGGCTAACTCGGATAGATCAGATACAAGGGAAAGAGCCCATAAAAGAGAGATCGGATGCCCGTCCACATGATCCTCGGGGGCTGGTGGGTCCTACTGGTGCCATCCCCATTGCCATTCTCATGGGCATTTTTGTTCCCGTTCCTTCTTTCATTAACTCAGCGAGGAGGCATGATTTTGAAAACTCGTATAGCATGAGTTAGAAGAATAGAGAGACATTTCATCGCACGACATAGATCATGAAAGAAGGGATGTTTCCTAAAATGTTTCATAGCCTCTTCTTCGTAAGTGTAGGGTACTTCACAGCCATGAACAAGAATCTACTTAACGTGGATTTAAGACACTTTAGGACACATCAAAACCTAATACTCTAATATCAAGTTTGTCACGACCAAAACATAGGCCCGGATCGAGACACAGAACCTAGAACCATAAACGGCTCCAGGTCGACCCATGGAATGAACATAGTACCTAAGAACATACAACAAGTAGAAACTGAAATAATAAAACATATTTAAGGGGAAGTCTACATACATAACAATCTAAAATAGAGTCAACAATGACAAGATGATTTTCTATATACTGTCTGAAAAGCCTCTAACATAACCGATGAACTGATGGGATAGAATCCCTAGCTAGCTCAACAAAAGTCTAAAACTAAAATAACATATAAATGGATAACTAAATGTCTTCGAAGGATGAGGACTCATCAACACTGACTAAAAATGTCCTGAGAGGAAAGTAGGACTAATGATGCTGCTGAGACTGATCCCTCGGATTCGTATCATGAAATGATACAACACAAAGTATGCGGTCAGTACTTAGAATGTACTAAGTATGCAACGTAAGTAAAATGGACAGTTAAAATACATAAGTGTTCATAAGAGTAGGACAGCATGATCATGAAGCAAATATCATAATGTAAACGTAAAGGATCATGGTTTTCAAACCATTCATAACAAATCATAATCATAGTCATAAGAGAAACTTTATACAACATAATTTGAGCCAATGCAACATAAACATAACCATGCATAAATCATGAGGAATAATGGGAGGACTCGTCTTAACCGACACCATCATGACAGAGCTTACATGATGCCCCAACTTTTCGCTCAAGTGGGCAGAGTCGTCCCAGGCATGCTAGGCAAAGGAAGTGCATGATGTGATATCAAAGGGGATCCATAAATATATGTATATACCTACGATGACACGTTGTTCTGAGACCACAGGGTTTACCTAAACGCCGAACTACTCGGTGCTATACACTGCTCCTAAAAACATGCACATGAGGCTCATATCATAATCGTGTATCATTCATGAAATTCATGGCCAAATAAATCATAACATACTTTATTATACTTGAAATACATGATTAGCCATGAACAAGGGTCCTTGAATCGGCCAAGAGTCATAAATACATAAATCATGAATAACATGCATACTTGTGAAAATACATATACTTGATATTCATAAACCATGTAGAGTACATGAAGAGAAATCGTAACTTGAATCATAAATCATAATTTAGGCTTAATAAGATCTAAATCATAATAGAATCATAACTTGACTTTTCATGAAGCTTGCATATCTCGGCATAATTTAATTAAAATTTGAAA
The DNA here is from genome assembly GCA_018107945.1 of Datura stramonium. Taxonomy (NCBI): domain Eukaryota; kingdom Viridiplantae; phylum Streptophyta; class Magnoliopsida; order Solanales; family Solanaceae; genus Datura; species Datura stramonium. The sequence continues at coordinate 9,051 of JACEIK010013652.1, forward strand.
TTATGAATTTATAATCAAAATAGGTATAAATCTGCCCTTTGATCTTAAAATTGATTTGATACATGAAGGAAATTGACCCATAGTTAGATCATAAAGAATTTCACAAAAATTAAAAATAAACCCCATAAATTCATGAGCTTGAATTTAGAATTTGAATTCATGGAATTGAGAAGAATTTTAAGCATGAGAGTGAAAGGGACTCTAATTCATAGCCCTACATACCTAGGTAAATCTGATTTACACTACTCATTGATAGTTCAAAGGAATTGGAGAAGGGATTGGGGGAATTTCTCAATCTTGATCACCAAGGAAGAATTCTAAACTTGGATGCATGGAATGGAGAGGCTTAGGATAGGTTTAGTACTCTTAAAACCCTTCTAACTGAGCTTAAAATTGAGTAGTTTAGGACGTTGGAGCTTAGGAATTATGAAAATACCCTTAATGAAAAATCTGAAAATTTAACACTGCTAGTGACCACGAGCAATACCACGAGTCGTCCTTCGATACCATGACTCATGGTATCTATTCGTTACTTCCTTCCAGCATTTCTTAAATTCTCAGGTTTTGCATACAACAGCTCAATAGAAAGGGTTGTTACTCGATACAATGACCCATTGTGTCCTCTCATCGTCACCACTGATTCCACACATACAATTTCTATGACTTCCACCACGAGTCAACCAATGACTCGTACCGGAACCCACGAGTCGTTGGCTCCTTCCATTACCTCCGTGAAGTTTTTACTGCACCTTCTCACGATCACTTACCACGACTTGTGGCTCCTCATAACAAGTCGTACCATGACTCATACTATCAAATCCTGTTATCACAGAGACAAACGATGACCTTAACCAATGACCCGTTACATCACCCAATGGGTCATCCTTGGGCCCACTGCCACTGAGTCTCCTTTTGTAGAATCTGACCACGGGTGATTCCCACGGGCCGTTACTCCTTCCAACGACTCATACCACGAGTCTTTCTGAATAAAATCTCAGATTTTTTGTTGTTTCTCATTTCAACTTCCCAAGTCTAGTCTAGGCACTTCCTAGGTATTAAAATGCAAGGTAAATAAAATAGATTGAGTAGGTATAAAATGAAATCATGTACATCATAAGTCATAACATCATGAAATTATGAGAGTAAGGACTGTATGTTGATACCTGAAAACATGAATAAACATAAACTAGGTCTTATAACTGAATCAAATGATCCAAAGATGAAACTGAGATTCTTAAGAAAAAACTAATAACCTGATCATTGGGTCAAATCTACTGAAAACATAATATCATAACTGATAAACATGCATTACTGAAATCTTGAGGAACAATGGGAGACTCGTCATATAATCGACACAATAATGATAGATCATACATGATCCTAACTATTACACTCAGGTGGGCAGAGCCGTCCAAAGCCTTGCTAGGGCTAAGGGCGCTACCATTATATCAATATCAAGCTGAAGGCCCATTCAAGGCAGGGAAAGCTCACCATTGAGGTCCCAATGTAAAATGTAAAATCCTACGTTGTCACGTAGTTTTGAGACCCGAGGTTTTTATGAACCCCTAGCCTACTTGGTGATAGACACTGCTCCCAAAAACATGCAAGTTGATTTCCATCGTTTTCCAATGAAGCTAAAACAATCATTTTTCAATGAAGCCGAAACCATCATTTTTCAACAAAGCTGATAATGTACATGCATAGTCTGAAATTTGAATATGGGGAGTTTTGGATCCAAACATACCATAAGCTTAATATGGGAGTATAGACTCCAAAACCATATGGTAAGTTGATTTATAAAACTTAATTGAATCCTTAAAACATGCTAAATCGAAGTGGGATACCCAAAATCTAAAGATCATGCATACTTGAAATAGACTTCACTAGTCAAAATCATAGATTCATATATGGGTAATTCATAAACATATATACATGTTAGATACATTGTCATACTTGAAATCATCAATCAGAGACTAACTCTTTCATGAACTTGCATAATTGGGAAAAATCTTCTATAACTTAAAATCATGAATTTATAATCAATAAGTACATAAAATATGCCCATAAATCTTAAAACATGATTTGAAATATGAAGAGAAATGACCCATAAATAAATCATATAGAATTTCATAAATTTGGATTAAAACCCCATAGGATCATACACTTGAATTAATTATTGAATTTACGAATTTGAGTAGAAATTTAGGAATGAGAGTGAAAGGAAAGCTCTCATTTATGGCCCTACATACCTGGGTAAACTGATTCTCAACTTGACTTTGAAATCTCAAGAGATTCTAAGTTTGATCTTCAATGGAACCCTCTAAACTTGCATGTATGGGAGGATTGGAGGATTCTAAGTTTGATCTTCAATGGAACCCTCTAAACTTGTATGTATGGGAGGTGAATGAATTAGAATAGGTTAAACTCCCTTAATACACTGCTTTTGGGGCTTAAAACGACGTATTTTAGGTCTTAGGATCTTAGGAATTACAAAAACACCCTAAATAAATTCGAAGGAAAATAGTCACAGCAATTCCTAACTAGGGACTGGATGAGTCGTTACCCAACTAGACGACTCGTCGCCCATCTCATCGTCATCACTAGAAAAATCTTCTTTTACTGAACTACTTCAACTGACGATTGAAATGATGAGTCATTAAAAGGGACAATGACTCATTACTTTCCTTTCATCGACAACACTGTAAATCTCACATTATCCAATCAACGATCGACCTGACGAGTCGAGAAGTGGCACTACCACTCTTCCCTCCATCCGTTAATTCCTCCTGAAAAACACCCTGATTCCAAACTCTGCACCTACAAATGAGGGACTCAATGATTTGCTGGGGATCATGACGGGTCGTTCCTCGACCCGTTGCTGCTGCAACTTCTCAACACAGTACCACCCAACGGGCCACTAAACGATCCATCAAATTACCTAATGGGTCACCTGATGAGTCATTCTATGACTTGTACATACTTTACTACTTTCTTAGATTCAACCCACGGGTCTAATCTTAGGGGCTTTCAGGGTATTACAAAGCGATAGACTGAAAAACTGACAGAGTGAATGACTTGGACTGAGATACATGACTAAACTGAATTTATGAAACATACATACATGCTATAACATGAAAGAAACTTAGAGACATAAACTTGACATGAAACTAAATGGAGTACCAAGGAGGAAACTGGTACCTCGTGTTGTTACTAAGTTGTAAGGGAAAAGGATACGGATATTTATCCATCACATCTTCTTCGACATCCCACATACGTCCCTCAACAAGTTAATTTTCTCCTCAAAATCTTCACTGAAGCTACTTCCTTGTTCCTCAACATCCGAACCTAATGATCAAGGATCTCAACCAAAACATCCTCATAGATAAGGCTATCCTCCATCCCAATGCTTTCTATGGTAACGACTAAATTTGGATCACCAATTCACTTTTTCAACAAAGACACATGAAATATTGGATGGACCGAAGCTAACTCTGTTGGCAGCTCCAATTCATATGCCACTTTGCCAACTCACCTCAAAATCCTATGAGGACCAACATATCAGGGACTAAGCTTCCCTTTTTATTGAACATCATAACTCTCTTCATGGGAGACACCTTTCGAAACATTCAATCATCAATATCAAACTCAAGCTCTCTCCTCCTAACATCCTCATAAGATTTCTAACGACTTTAAGTTGTTTTCAGCCTTTCCCTAATATGATGAACTTTCTCCAAGGTCTCATGAACTTAATCTGTTCCTATCAATGTAGCCTCGCCTACCTCGAACAAAGCAACAGGTGATCTACACCTCCACCGATAAAGAGCCTCAAATGCAACCATCTGAATGCTGGAGTGATAACTGTTATGGTCGGTATACTCGATGAGAGGCAAGTGATCATCCAAACTACCCTTGAAATGGATCACACACGCTCTCAATATGATCTCAAGAGTATTAATGGTCAAATCGGCATAGCCATCTGTCTGCTGGTGAAAAGTTGTGCTATGTTTTGGAATTATAAGGTTATTTGTTTAGGATTTACTTTTTTTAACCATATAAATTCTTTCGGGAGCGGTATGGGCTAATGAAGCATGGGGCTCGTATTTAAATTGGGAACCAAAATAAACTTGGGCATTTATTACTTGGATCGTGTTTGCAATTTATTTACATACTCGAACAAATAGAAATTTGTGGGATGCAAATTCTGCAATTGCAGTGTCTATAGGTTTTCATATAATTTGGATGTGCTATTTTGCAGCCAATATATTAGGAATAGAGTTACATAGTTATGGTTCTTTTCCATCAATATTTAATTGAATTCAAGACAAGTTATTACAAATACAAGAGCGGGAGGCACATTATATGAACCAGCATGCAGACCATGTGAATCAAATGTTGTATTGATGATTCACATGATTTTTTACCATATGAGGTTAAATTTCATTATTTTTTCTTAACTTAAGAGTTAAGAGAAGAAAAAAAGTCTTCTTTTTTCATTGTCCTAGAATGTTTTTAAAAATATAGGTTTTTTTATTTCAGTCATCTAAATTATCTATAAAAGAAATTCGATAGAATAAATTCGACCTTCTCAACTTCTAATGAAAGAATGAAATCCGGCTATACACCAATACCTATATGGGTAAAAAGAAGGAGATCGAAAGAAATAACTCTCGCAGTCCAAAATAAAAAAAAGAATCTTTCGGGGCATTAAATAGCTTGTATCCATGGAATATCTTGCCTGACCTAGATAATGAATAAATAGGAGTTAATATCATTCCAATTTCCATTACAAAAGTAATTACAGTTTTTGAATTAAAAGATATTTTTGACCAATAATTATTCCAAAAAATTCAATCAATTCGGTAAGAAAACCCCTCATACCTGGTAATGCAAGGGAAGCCATTAAAAAGATACTAAACATCGTGAACATTTTTGGCATTGGAATATGTATTTCGCTCATTTCGTCAAGATAAACAAGGAGGATTCTATCATAAGTCAATCCCGCCAAGAAAAGAAGTGCAGCACCAATAAATCCATGAGAGATTATTTATAAAAGGGCTCCATTAAGTCCTGTATCGGTTAGAGAAATAATTCCTATAATTATGAAACCCATATGAGAGACAGAGGGATAGGCTATTCTTTTTTTTTTAATTCTGTTGGCCAAGAGATGCTGAAGCTTTATAGATTATTTGGATTTTACCAATAATCATCAACCAAGGAGAAAATATAGAATCTGCGTGAGGTAATTGAATGGCTAGTTACGGGAGTTAACCACGAGTCATAGGAGGATTGTATGACACATGGTACGCATCGTAGCTACTAGCAGTGTAGTTTTTCCTACCAAATCATTAAGGTTTTTTTTGTAAATCCTAAGCTCGTGAGTCCTAAAATACATCTTTTTAAGCGCTGAAAGGAGTATGTTAAGAGGTTTTATCCTATGTCATGTTATTAGGCTTTCCCATGCATGGAATGTTTTGAGTTCCCTTGGAAAATCAATCTAGACATTCTATCAATTTTCCCCCAATTCTCTTGGACTTTCAAAGACATGTTGAGAATCAGTTTACCCATGTATGTAGGGCTATGAATGAGAGTTTTCTTTCACTCTCATGCCAAATTTCACCTCAAGTTCATGAATTCATGTTTATGATCTCATAGGTTTTTAACTCAATCTTATGAATTTCTCTATGATATGTCTACGGGTCAATTTCCCTCATGTTTCGAAGAATGGTTTAAGATTTATGGGCTAAATGCATGATTTAATGTTTTAGAAAAGTACGCGATATTACACAAGTTTTATGAAAATCCAAGTTTATGATTAATGATTTCAAATATGTACAACATATCTCGCATGAATGAAACTTTATAAATTACCCATGTATGAATTCATGATTTTGACTTATGAAGTCTATTTCAAGTATGCATGATTTTAAGAATTGGGCAAGCCCACACATGTTAAGTATGTTTTCATAATCTAGCCAATGCTAATAAGATCAGGTTATCATATATTTTGGAGTCAAGACTCCCATTACAACTTATGATATGTTTTGGATTCAAGACTCCCCATGTTCAGCTTTCAAACTATGCATGTGATTATTATTTCAACTTCATTGAGAAATGTTTGGAGCAGTATCCATTTTTTGGGAGTAGTGTCTAGCACTAAGTAGGCTTGGGGTTCCAAGGTTCCCCGATCTTAGAACTATGCTCCAACATAGGTTTATATATATATTTGGGGCCTCTGAAGAGAGTTTTTCCCGTCTGCAAGGGGACTTGGGCTTGATATCAATATCATGGTAGCGCCCTTAGCTCTGGAAAGATTTTAGATGGCTCTGCCCAATTGAGTGTGACTGTTTGGGGCATAACGTAAGCTCTATTGTGATGGTGTCGGTTATGACGAGTTTTCCATTATTCCTCATGATTTTAGTTATTTATGTTCCTGACTTATGTGTTATGTTTTACAACAGTTTTGACCCAATGATCAGTTTATGAGCTTTTACTTATGATTTTTGCTATGAAAAGTCATATGATTTCTATTTTTAGCTTTTGGTCATTCTATTCAAATATGATATTTAGCTTATGACTATATATATTTCAGATTCACTCTCATGATCTTATGATTTATGTTTATATGCATGATTTTAGTTAATATTTACTCAACATGTTTTACTTACCTTGCATACTTAGTACATTCCAAATACTGACCGCATATTCTATGTTGTATCATTTCATGATACAGGTCCGGAAGATCAAACTCAGTTTCGCTGTTAGTCTAGATTCCTGCAGTTCAGCTCAGTTCCCATTGTTGGTGAGTCCTCATCTTTCGAGAACCTTTTGCATAGTGTTGGATTATGTGATTTAAATTTCATACTTTGACTAGGTAGTTGGGGATGTTGTCCTATCAGCTCATCAGATAGTTTAAAGGCTTATAAGACATTATGTGGATTTTCAACTTTGTCGAGTGTTGACTCTATTTTTGATTGTTATGTTATTCATAGTTCCACCCTATTCATGCTTCAGATATTAGATTCCACTTTGATGTATGATCTTTAGTTGTTATGTTCATACCATAGGTTGACTTGGAGTCGTCCGTGATTCTAGGTCCCGTATCTCTATCCGGGGTCCCAGCTCGGGTTGTGACAAGCATGGTGTCAGAGAAAAGGTTTAGAGTGTCCTAAGGTGTCCGAAAGCCATGCTGAGTAGAGTCTATTCCATGGGTGTGAAGCGCGCCACACTTATAGGGAAGAAGCTACAAGATGTTTTAGGAAATTTCCCTTCTTTCATGATCTAAGTCCTGCGATAAAGTATCTCTCTATCATTCTACCTCATGCGATATGCGTTTGCCTATAGGCCCCCATGTTGAGTGAATGGAAATAGGAATAGCAATGGAAATGGCCATGAAAATGGCAATGGAGACAAGCATCACCAATCCCCACCAGCACAAGCAGATCCTATGCTCGAGAAGGTCACTCATGCCGAGTTTAGAGCGGTATTTCAGATGTTGGCATAGGCAACCGCTTATCTCTATTAGAAACCAGTGGCTCATGTTCCTCAGAATGGGAACGCAGCGGCAGCTGTACTTTCTAAGGATGAATCCGCCTGAGTTTCTAGGGTCGAAAGTGGATGAGGACCCACATGATTTTATTGAGGAGGTGCAGAAGATCACCAAAATTATGAAGGTGATCGGAGAGAAGAGCTGATTTAGCCTCCTATTAGATAATGGGGATTTCTTACATATGGTACCGCTAGTGGAAGGATGGTAGAGCAGTGGGAGCAACTCCCATGAGTTGGGATGAGTTCGTCACTGCCTTCTTGGGTAGTTTCTTCCTTAGAGAGCTGAGGGAGGCAAAGGCGGCGATGTACGTCAACCTGAAGAAGCACCACACGACTGTACAAGAGTATGCCTTGGAGTTTACTCATCTGTCCAAGTATGTGCCGGAGATGGTTGCGGATTAGAGGGCTCATATGAGCAGGTTTATGAATAAAGTATCAAACTCACTGGTCAAGAGGCAGGGGCTAATGATGCGACTGAGACTGATCCCTCGGACCTATATCATGAAGTGATATAGCATAGAGTACGCGGTCAGTACTTGAAATGTACAGAGTATGCAAGGTAAGTAAAAACGGACAGTTAAAATGCATAAGAATTCATAAGAGTAGGACAACATGATCATAACATAAATATCATAATGTAAACATAAGGGCTCAAGGTTTTTAAAACATTCATAAATAAATCATAATCATAATCATAGGTGAAAAGCTTCATTTAAACATGACTTGAGTCAAAGAAACATAAACATAACTATGCATAAATCATGAGGAATAATGAGAGGACTCATCATAACTGACACCATCATGATAGAGCTTACATGATGCCCCAACTATCTCGCTCAAGTTGGCAGAGCCGTCCCAGGCTTGCTAGGCAAGGGACATGGAGTATGTGATATCACGGGGATCCAGTAACATTTACATTGGATACATAAACCTGTGGTGCCACATAGTTTTGAGACACCGGTGTAGTCCTTTGAACGCTGGGCTACTCGGTGCTAGACACTGCTCCCAAAAATATGCACATCACTTATATCATAATCATAAATCATTCATAAAGTACATGGATAATTATAACATAACCATACTTGATCATACTTTAAATACATGATTGGCCATGAATAAGGGCCCATAAGTTGGCCAACAGTCATAAATCCATAAATCATGAAATCTATGCATACTTGTAAAACATTTATATACTTGCTATTCATAAATTCATGATGATAATTTGAGACAATTCACATAATAAATCATAAATAGTAATGGGCTAAAGAAAAGCAAGATCATAATGAAATCATAACTTGACTTTTCCTAAAATATACATAACTAGGCATAATTAAATGAAAATTCAAATCCATAAATTTATAATTGAAATAGTTATAAAATCTGACCATAAATCATAAAACATGATTTGATACATGAAGGAAATCGACCCACAGATAGATCATAGCTAAATTTACAAGAATTGGGATAAACCCCTTAGATCATGAAACTTGAATTTAAAATGAAAATCAATCTAATTAAGATGAATTTAGAGAATGAGAGTGGAAGGAACTCTCTTACATAGCCTCACATACCTGGGTTAATTGATTTCACACTCCCACTAGAAAGCTCAAAGGAAATTTAAGAGAATTTGATGAAATTCCTCAAACTTGATCTTTAAGGAAGGCTCTAGGTTGCATGCATGGAGTGGAGGTTCTCAGAATAGGTTTATTCCTCTTAAAACACACTATTCTGAGCTAAAAACGATGTAGTTTATGACCTTAGGACTTAGGAATGACGAAAATACCCTTAATGAAGAAACCTAAAAATTTTGCACTGCCAGTGGCCACGACTAATCCAACGAATTGTACCTCGATCCAATGCTTCATGGTTTCCTCTCTTTGGAACCACTATTCACCTCTGAGTTCTGAAGTTCCCATATACCACACCATAACTAGTACCATCTACTAATGGATCGTTATACCCTTCTGTTACAACAATTGGGAGAAACTCCCTGCTCCTTCCTACGGGTGCAAGTGACAACCCGTTGACACTCACTGCAGGTCGTACCATGTCCTGTACCATCCAGCTCTGCCAACCTAGACCCCAACCAATGGATCCTAACCACGATCCGTGGTTCCTCACCACGTGTCATACCATAAGTCGTTCCTTCCCTCCTGACAATCCAGAACCAAACAACGAGTCTGACCCATGATCCGTTACTTCTACCAAGGGGTCGTCTTGAGACCCATTATTTCCCAGCCTGCTCTACAGATTCTCACCACGAGCACCTCCAACGGGTCGTTAGTCCAACCAATGACCCGTATAGAGACTCGTTCTGAGAAGAAATCTCATATTTCTGCTACTTTTCATTTCAAATCCCGAGTCTAGTCTTAGGCACTTTTGGGCTATTACAATATCTCCCCCTTGGAAATATTCATCCTCGAATGTGGGAAAACATATTGAAAAGCTGGAAAAATGCAACTACCATGCCAAATACTTAACATTTGAGCTAAAAACTGACGGAGTAACTAACTCTAGACCAGAATACATGACTGAACTGAATTCGTGAATCACACATACATGCATCAACATGAAAGAAACTGGGATAGATGAACTGAACATGAAACTGAATAGAATACTAAGAAGGAAACTGATACCTTAAGCTGAAACAAGGCTAAAAGCGAGTAGATGTGGGTATTTAGTCATCATATTTGCTTCGGCTTACCACGTAGCTCCCTCAACATATTGGTTCCTCCACAAAAACCTTGATTGAGGATAGTTCATTGTTTCTTAGCTTCCGAACCTGACGATCATGTATTTCTACTGGAACCTCCTCAAAACTAAGGCTATCTTCCACACCGACACTATCGATCGTAACAACTAGGGCTGGATCATCCAAACACATCTTCAAGAGCAATACATGGAAAACTGGATGAACTGAAGCTAATTTTGAGGGAAACGCCAACTCATATGCTACCTTGCCAACCCGTTTCACAATTCGGTATTGACTGCCATAACGAGGGTTGAGTTTCCCTTTTTTTCCAAACCTCATCACTCCCTTCACGGGAGATACTTTCAGAAAAACCCAATTATCGACTTCAAACTCAAGTTCTCTTCTTGTCACATCCGCATAGGACTTTTGGCGATTCAGAGCTATTTTTAACCTGTCCCTTATAAGCTGAACTTTCTCCATAGCCTCATGGACCGAATATGTACCTATCAATGTAGCTTCACCAACCTCAACAAACCAATAGGTGATCTATAACTTCGCCCATAAAGAGCCTCAAACGGAGCCATCTGAATTCTGGAATGGCAGTTGTTGTTACATGCAAACTCAATGAGAGGCAAATGGTCATCGCAACTACCCTTAAAATCAATCACATATGCTCTCAACATATCCTAAAGATTCTAAATGGTCTGCTCAGCCTGACCATCCATCTATGGGTGAAAGGTTGTTCTAAGCTTGACCTGAGCACTAAGTCCCTTCTAAAACGACCTCCAAAATTGGGAGGTAAACTGAGTACCTCTATCTGATATGATGGACAAGGTCACTCCATGAAACCGAACTAACTCCCGAATGTATAACATAGCATAATCGTCCACTAAATCAGTAGTTTAGACTAGTAGGAACTGAGCTGCCATAGTCAACCTGTCCACAACCACCCAAATGGAGTCATACTATCGACGAGTGCGAGGAAACCCTGTAATGAAGTCCATATTGATCTACTCCCACTTTAAAGTAGGGATACTAATGTCTTGAAGCACACCTCCAAGTCTTTGATGTTCCACTTTAACCAGTTGACAATTCATACACTTAGCCACAAATTCTTCTATGTCCTTCTTCATTCCACTCCTCCAATAGACTTTCCGTAGGTCACGTTACAACTTGGTGGAACCTTGATGTATAGAGTATTTGGAACTATGAGCCTCGTGCAACATCTGAACTCTCGAATCATCAACACCCGGACACAAAAACGGCCCTAATATCGAAGCACCCCATCTCCCTCTTTGGGGAAGACCTCTACCTTCTTATTCTAAACGACTTCTTTCAACTTTACCTAAATAGGATCCTCGTCTTGTCTAGTTCTAACTTTGGTCACTACAGATGATTCTGACCCATTCTGAAAAATGACACCACCATCTGTCGAGTCAACAAGGCGGACTCCTAGCAGTGTAAGATGATGTACTTCCTTCACTCACTCCTTCCTTTCCTCATCTATATGGGATACACTCTCCATGGAAAGACTGCTAAGAGAGTCCGCCACCACATTAGCCTTGCTCGGATGATAAAGGACACTCATATCATAATCCTTCAAAAGCTCCAACTACCTCAACAAATCTTCGATAATAACCAGGTAAACCCAAGAAACCCCTGATATCTGAAGGATTAAACTGTCTAGGCTAATTCTTCATCATTTCTATCTTTTGAGAGTCCACCTGCACACCCTCACTTGACACCGCAGGACCCAAAAAGGCCACTAAGTTCAACCACCACTCACATTTGCTGAACTTAGCATACAACTGGCGATCCTTAAGAGTCTTTAGCACCACCGTCAAATGAGCAGCATGCTCCTCCTTGCTCCGCAAGTATATGAGAATATCATCTATGTACACAATCATGAACATATCCAAATATGGCTTGAACACCCTATTCATCAAATCCATAAAAGCTGAAGGAGCATTCGTTAGTCCAAAAGGAATAACTACAAAGTCATAGTGACCATACCGAGTCCTGAAGGCTGTCTTCAGAATGTCACTCTCCCGAACCCTGAGATGATGGTATCCGGATTTGAGGTTTATCTATGTAAAGAACTTAGAACCTTGGATCTAATCAAACAGGTCATCAATCCTGGGGAGGGGATACTTGTTCTTGATGGTAACTTCTTTCAATTGTAGATAATCAATACACATACAAAGAGAACAATCCATCTTTTGGATAAAGAGAACCGATGCACCCCATTGGGATTTGCTAGGTCTGATGAATCTCTTGTCTAAAAGATCCTTCAACTCCATTAGCTCTACTGGATCCACTCTATAAGGAGGAAAAAATATAGGTTGCATATCGGGAAGAAGGTAAATACAAAAATCAATCACCCGTTTAGGAGGGATTAACGGTAAATCATTTGGAAACACCTTTCGATACTCACACGTGATAGGAACTGACTGAATAGTCGGGGTTTCGGATACAACATCATTAACCCTAACTAGATGGTATACACAACCCTTAGAAATAATCTTTCTGGCCTTAAGGTAAGAAATAAAGTGACCTACAGGCACAGTTGAACTACCCTTCCACTCTAAGACTAGTTTACCCGAAAATCTAAACTCTACTACACGGGTCCTACAATTGATTGAGGCATAACATGCATATAACCGATCCATGCCGAGGATAACATCAAAGTTGGTCATGGCTAACTCTACTAAATCTTCTTAGGTTACTTTCTAAAGGACTATGACAGGGCAATTTCAATATACCCGTCTAGTTATAACTAAATCACCGACTGGAGTAGATACTGAGAACGGTTCTGACAAAATCTCGGGACTGAATCTGAACTACTAGCAACATAGGACGTTACAAAATATAAAGTATCCCCTGGATCTAAAAATGCATATACATCAAGATGGAATACTCGTAACAAATCGGTAACCACATTTGGTGAAGTATCTTGATCCTGGCGGGATGCAAGGGCATAACACCTATTCTGGCGCTAGCCGCCACCTACACTAGTGGATGCACCCTGGTAGGTTGGGCATACCGGTGCTTCTGATCTGGTAGCATGAGCACGGCCCCTACCATTACCCTGTCTAGCCAAGGGACACTTTCTGCGCATGTGGCCAGATCTACGACACACCCAAAATAGATATCTGATCCCGTCAAGCACTCTCTTGTATGACTCTTGCCATATTTCACACAGGCCAAAACGGTGTGCTCTGTCTGCATACTCCTCTGGTCCCTCGAACCTAAGGTCATGTTCCTTTGATCACCTCGTGGTCTGGACGAGGCACTAGCCGAGGATGGCACTAGAGCTAATGACCTATGATGAGACTGTTGGTGATGTCTGCCTCCCAATCTCTACTGGGAGAACTAATAACTATCTATCCTATCCCTCTTTTCCCCTCTCTCTCTGTCATATGCACTGCCTCCATCTTCTTGGCATGCAAAACCATTTGGGGAAATCAATATCCTGATGGAGCATGGCGATCCTACGATCCTTGTCCAGGTAGTCCGCCACTCCATGTACAAACCTGCTCACCCGAGCTCTCTAATCCGCTACTAGTTCTGGTGCATACATGGACAAACGAATGAACTCCAAAGCATACTCCTAGACTTTCGTGTTACCCTGCTTTAGGTTAACAAACTTCTCTACTTTAATCTCTCTAATCTCACGACAGAAGAACTGATCCAGAAATGCGGCATGAATCTCCTCCCAACCTATAGGGCTTGCTCCAACTGCCCTACTATCCTTCCAATTCTTGAACTAGATGTGCGAAACCCCTTTCAACTTATATGAGGCTAGATCAGCGCACTCCTCTCTGGTCACCCCCATGATCTGGGTGATCTTCAGAACTTCCTCAATAAACTCATATGGATCCTCATCCACCTTTGATCTAAGAAACTCCGAAGGGTCCATCCTCAGAAAATCTCTAACTCATGCCGCCGCCGCATTCCCATTCTAAGGGACATACACTACCACTTATTGATTGACTTGGGCGGTCAAGGCCTGATCTAGCATCTGAATGGAAGCCCTAAGCTCAACATGGGCAACCGGCTCGGGTACATGCTCCTCAAGGGCTGGTGGGACCTGCTGGTGCCTATCTCCATTGCCATTCTCGTAGCCATTTCCATTTCTATTTCTTCTTTAATTAACTCGGTGAGGAGGCATGATTCTGCAAATGTGTATAGCATGAGTTAGAAGGACAGAGAGACATTTAATCGCACGACATAGATCATGAAAGAAGGAAACTTTTCCTAAACATCTCGTAGCCTCTTCGTCACAAGTGTGGCGTGCTTCACACTCATGAAAAAGACTCTACTTAATGCAGCTTTCAGAACCCCTAGGACACTTCAAAACCTAATGATCTGATACCAAGTTTGTCACGATCCAAATGTGGACCCCGATTGAGACATGGGGCAAAAGACCCCGAGAGGCTCCAAGTCGACCCATGACATGAACATAACATCTAAACTCAACATCATAAAGCGGAAGTCTGCATAAATATACATATCAAGCTAAAACTAAATCAACAACGACAAGATGTTTTATGCATAATGCTTGGAAAGCATCTAACATAACTGATGAGCTGATGGGACAGCACCCCCAACTAGCTCGACAAAGTTTGAAACTAAAATAACATAACAAACTATAGAAGACTGAACATCCTTGAAAGATGAGGACTTACACACACTGGCTGAACAGGTTTGAGAGGGAAGCAGGGGCTAATGATGCGACTAAGACTTATTCATCAGGCCTGTATCATGAAACGATATAGCATAGAGTATGCGGTCAGTTCTTGGAATATATTGAGTATGCAAGATAAGTAAAAACAGAAAGTTAAAACACATAAGAGTTCATAAGAGTAGGACTACATGATCATAACATAAATAGAATAATGTAAACATATGGGCTCAAGGTTTTAAAAATATTCATAAATCAGTCATAAACATAATAATAGGTGAAAAGCTTCATTTAAACATGACTTGAGCCAAGTAACATAAACATAACTATACATAAATCATGAGGAACAATGGGAGGACTCGTCATAACCGACACCTTCATGATAGAGCATACATGATGCCCCAACAATCTCGCTCAAGTGGGCAGAGTTGTCCTAGGCTTGTCAGGAAAGGGACATGCAGTATGTGATATCACGGGGATCTAGTAACATTAACATTGGATATATAAATCTATGGTGGTACCTAGTTCTGAGACACTGGCGTAGTCCTTTCAACGTGGGGCTACTCGGTGCTAGACACTGCTCCCAAAAATATGAACCTGGCTCATATCATAATCATAAATCATTCATAAAATACATGGTAAATTATAACATAACATACTTGATCATACTTGAAACACATGATTGTCCATGAATAAGGACTCATAAGTTGGTCAAGAGTCATAAATTCATAAATCATGAAATGCATGCATACTTGTAAAACATTTATATACTTGCTATTCATAAATTCATGATGAGTATTTGAGTGAATACATATCATAAATCATAAATCGTAATGGGCTAAAAGAAAATCAAGATCATAATGAAATCATAACTTGACTTTTTATAAAATATACAT
>JACEIK010013653.1:1773-15635 GCA_018107945.1 Datura stramonium
ATTTTTCCTACAAAACAACGCTAATCATGTTGGTTAGTATAAATTCACATTTTAACTACAAATTACCTGAGAATGCACCAATAACGATAGATAAACAAGACGAAATGAAGCATTTGAGTATCACTTGGGCATATAATTCTGCCCAAGATCATTTCTCAACACCCAGCCTCTTCTCCAGGGGCACTAGCGATCTCTTATCATCCATAGGGCTGGTCACGGAGGTTTCTCTTAGATTAAGAGATTTCTACTACTCTGAGTGCTTGGCCCTTGCCACAGAGTAGCCTAAAGAAAACAAAAACAAAAGAAAACATAAATAAGGAAATAAAGTCTAAAAGTGAAATAAAAGCAATTAATCAATCCAAAGCCGTATTCCCTGGCAACGAAGCTAATTTTTATAATGCTCAAATTACACCTCAGAAGAAGTATAAAGCGGTCATTGTCAATAATGAACCCAACTAAGGGTGGGGTTGATCCTATAGGGAATATGGTCAAGATGCCGACTCATGCTAGTATTTACGCTTTTAGTTTAATTATTTCCTAAGGGGGGTTTAAAGAGAAATAATCAAGTAACAATATTGTGAAATGGTGTTGTTATGAAATATGTAATTAACTAGGAAAGTGTTCCCCATGGCTTCTTAACTAGGTCGGGTTATTACACTTGTGATCTATTCCAATACTTGGCTTATAGAATTGATAAACTACGATCATCCAAACGGCTGATTCACCGCTAGTAGATGACTATACTCAATCATCGGGTTAGGTCTCATGAGCTCTTTCAGCCAACCTTTATCAATAATTTCAAATTAACTTTTCTGCATCTGCAGCTCAAGTTATTTAATGAAAATTAATTTTAAGGATTTGTTTTTGTTTTCTTTTCCTAATCTATACTTCTCTAGATTCAAGCAAGAAGAGAATATGGGCTAATCCTAATGTTGCACATTGTTAATTAAAAATCAACATGAAGAGAAGAATAATACAAGCATTCGTATCGGTTTAGAATCGCGTTATGTTAACCCTAGTTTCTTATTTCACCATGGCTCCCACGAGGTTATAGCTACTCATAATTGCAAGCAACAAATTAGAAACCATGGAAGAAATCATAATAACTTACAGTAATGAAGGAATAAAACCCACGAATTAATTGCACAATAATCTTTGAAAATCAAGAACACAATGATGAACTTTGCTCAAGGTTTTCGTGTATATTGTTCTCCAAGTAGTGTTGGGAAACTCAAAACCATGATTACAATGAAAAGTATCATATCCTCTAATGAAAAATAAAAGGGAAGTATTTATACAATTAATGAAATCCTTTCCTAAATTAATAGGGACTGATGTAATTTGGATGACCTATGAATCATATCATGCTGCTATCAGTGATGGTCTGGTCTCGTTGTATGATTTGCATCTTGTAGATCTCTCAGGTATGGAAGGCTGGTCCGACTCGTGCTGTACTAAGATGAGTCGTAGGTGGCATTCGTGTCCTGGACTTCTAAAATATGGCATCTCTAATAATCCTCCTATGGGTCCTTCCTATGACTCGTACATTACTGGTACGACCCATGCAATCAAATTGTTCCTTGAGGATGTCAAGAATCTGACTTTCTGATTCTCACAATTCTGTGGTCATGACTCATGGCATCTTCTTGTACATTGGGATCTGCTCTTGTACATTTCTCTGAATCTCTACTATGGACACTAGGTACGACTTGTATCCAAATTATATGGCTCGTACTGTGACCTGTAGCAGACCATTCTCTGCACTTTTGCACTTTTTTCCAAAGCCAAACTCCTGAACCTTATTTCCCTAAAAATACAGAAAAAGAACCTCATACCCATATAAACTTACCCAAGTTCTAGCATCTTTTCTATGTTTTAAGCGTCGGAAGTGTAATAAAACCATGGCACATCAGATATCTGTGTCACTAATCAGCATGGCCGTCCTGCACTCCTTGATCAATGAATTCCACAATCCCATTCACAAACTTTCTCATACAATACTTTGGCTCCGCAACCGTCTTTGGGGCATACTTGGACAGCGGGGTTAACTTCAAGACATACTCCTAAACAGTCATATCATTCTCCTTGAAATCGACAAACTATGTTTCCTTGTCTTCCCTCATTTCTTGAGGAAAGAATTTGTCAAAGAAAGTCACAACGAACTCATCCAAACCAATAGGAGCTGCACCCAATCTACGACTCTCCTTCCACTGATGGAACCATAAATGAGCAAGCTCCTTCAGCTAGTAGGAGGCCAAGTATGCACTATCCTCTCCTAAAACAGCCATAATATGGGTAATCTTATGGAACTCCTTAATGAATTCCTATGGATCCTCGTCAACTTTTGACCCATGATACTTAGGTGGGTTCATTCTGGTGAAGTCTCGCACTCTAGCTGCCACCACATTCTTATTCTGATTCACATTGCCAACAACCTTTCTCCTAGGCTGTCATAGCCTGCACCAACATCTGGAAAGCATCCCTGAACTTAGTATCAATCACCTGCTCATGCAAAGGATCAACTGGAGCTAGTGGGGATGGTTGATGCCTATCTCCAATGCTATTCCCATGACCATTTTTGTTCCTTCTTCTGTTGACTCAGTGGGGAGACATATTTCTGTAAATACGTATAGCACGATTTATAAGGATAGAGAGTAGAAATTCATACATGAGATAGAATCATGAAAGAAGGGAAGTTTTCCTAAATGGCTTGTAGCCTCTTCCTCATAAGTTTGGCGTGGTTCACACCTATGAAAAAGTCTCTACTTAATGCAGCTTTCAGACACCTTCGGACACTCTAAAACCTAATTTTCATGACCCGAACATAGGCTAGGATTGAGACACATGACAAAGAACCCCGAGAGGCTCCAAGTCAATATCACGACTCGAACATAGGCCCAGATCGAGAAACAGGACAAGGAGCCCCAAGAGACTCCAAATCGACCCATGGAATGAACATACATCTAACTCAATCAATAAAGCGAAAGACATAACATAATGAACATGGAGGAAATCCAAACATAACATAACAATCTGAAAATACAACACGAGACTGAAACTGAATACAATCTGTTGTCGGATAAGCATCTACATCTGATTAGTTGATGGGACAAGACACCAACTAACTCTCTAAGTCTGAAACTGAAAATACGTCAAACATAACTGAATGGAAGAGGATCCCTCGACAGATGATGACTTACCAATAGAGACTGGATGCTAACTCCGGAGGGCTGGCTAGTGACGGGGCTGAGTCTGAAAGTCAGAGCCTATATCATAAAATGATACAACATAAAGTATGCAGTTAGTAAATTAAATGTACTGAGTATGAAAGGTAAGTAAAACCACTTAAATTAAGTAAAATCATTTAAAACATGCATAAAATAAAACATAATCAAAATAAGAATCTGAGAGTAGGACTTGCACGATATTTTTTGAAATCATGATATGAACATAACTGAACATCATAACTGAATCGAATGACCCAAAGCTGAAATCTGATAATCATAAGTAAAACTGAACATTTGGGTCAAACCTGCTTTAGAACATACATACATACATATATATATATCATGAATGAAAAACATGCATAATTGAAATCATGAGGACCAATGGGAGACTCTTCATATAACCGGCATTACCACGATAGAGTTTATGTGGTCCCAACTATCACACTCAAGTGGGTAGTGCCGTCCAAAGTCTTACTAGGGATAAGGACGATACCATGATATCAATATCAAGCTCAAGGCCTGTTTGGAGTAGGGGATAGCTCACAAGGGAGGTCCCAAAGTAATCTTATCATACCTACATTGATGCATAGTTCTGAGCCATAGGGTTGATTGACCCTTAGCCTACTCGATACTAGACACTACTCCCAAATACATGCATATGCCTTCCATTATTTTTCAACGAAGCTGACCATTGTCTATTGATGAAGCTGAATAATCATGAATATATATAAATCTAAATCATATATGAGGAGCCTTGGCTCAAACTATACCACAAGATGAACATAATTGGGAGTCTTGACTCCAAAACCATGTGGTAAGTTAATTAACTTGAAAATCATAATCATACTTGAACATATGGGATTTCACAATACTTAAACATGCTTGATAATACTTAATTCACTTCAAAACATTGTCATAGACATGGGTAACTTGAATACATACTTTTCATCATAAATATCTAATCATACTTGAAATTACATCATAAATATCAACTTTCATGAACTTCTCATGGATGGGCATTATAATTTATAAGACTTGAAAACATGATTAATAATTAAAACATCATAAAATTTGCCCAGGAATCATATTTCGATAATAGAAACATGCTTATATCATACCCATGGTAGGAACTTAGAAGATTCATGCATTGGGTTAAAACCCCATAGAATCAACACATAGATTTTCATGATTTAGAGACGGATTGGACATGGGTGTGAACAAATTCACCCATTCATAACCCTACATACTTGATAGGATCTGATTCTACCACTTTTCTGATTTCCCAAAGAAGAATTGAAGAAAAACTTGAAGGAATTAAGCTTGATTACCTCCTAAGCTCTCTAAGTTTGCATGCATGAGTAAGAATATCCCAAAATGCATTTACCCCTCTTAATATTCACAATTCATAGCTTAAAATGACGTAGTTTAGGCCTTAGGATCATAAGAATTACGCAAAAGCCCTTACTAATTTCATAGGAAATAACTGACTGATAGTCCCAAGGAGGGATTGGACGAGTCATTACCAGGGGAATGAATCGTCATCAGCTGCCATTTCTCTTCAAAGGGTCCCCACGAGAGACCTAACGACTTGTTACTGGTGACCAAGACTCGTGGTCACCACTCGTCACCTCCATTGTCCAAAATCTCAAGATCCCACACAACTGCTGAGCATGACTAACTTGACGAATCGTGGTGCCTGACCACAACTCGTCGTTGCCAATCATCGTGTGCACTCCCACCCAACCTTTATCTTTTCAAAATCCCTTGACCATGACTGACTCAACGAGTCGTGGGGACTGACCACGACTCATGGTCGTGTCCGTGGGGTCTCAAACCAACAATTTCAAACTCAAGTCAAACCCCTCACCATGAGTCACTTAACAACTCGTGGTCAACCTGATGGGTCACAGGACGACCCGTTCTGTGACCTGCTGCAGAAAATCCTGTTTCTCCATTTCAACTCTCAAGTATGATCTTAGGGCTTTTGGGGTATAACAATATCTCCCCCTTGGGAACATTCTCCCTCAAATGTTGAAAGTCATACAGAAAAGCAGAGAAATGCAACCATCATATTCAAATATTGATCATACAAGTTAAAAAATGACGGAATGACTAACTCCGTTTTAAACTACATGCCTGAACTGAATTCGTGAATCATACATACATCCATATACATGAAAGAAACTGGGGCACATGAACTAAATATGAAATTGAATAGAGTTTTTAGGGCAATAACTGATACCTCAAGCTGGAACTGAGCCGATAGGGAATAAATATAGGTATCTAGCCATCATATCTGCTTTGGCTTCCCATGTAGCTCCCTCAACATGTTGATTTCTCCATAACACTTTAACTGAAGCTACTTCCTTGCACCTCAGCTTGCGAACCTGATGATCAAGTATTTCTACCGAAACCTCCTCATAACTAAGGCTATCTTTCACACCGACACTGTCCACCGGGACAATTAGAGTTGGATCACCTAAACACTTCTTTATGAGCGACACGTGAAAGACAGGATGAACGCAAGATAATATCGAAGGCAACTCCAATTCATATGCCACCTTTCCAACCCTCTTCACAATCCGATAGGGGCCAATATAACAAGGGCTGAGTTTTCCTTTCTTTCCTAACCTCATCACTCCTTTCATGGGAGACACCTTTAAAAACACCCAATCATCAAATTCAAACTCAAGTTCCCTCCTTCTGACATCGGCATAGGACTTTTGGCGACTTTGAGTTGTTTTCAATCTATTCTTTATGAGCTAAACCTTCTCCATGGCCTCATGAACTGAATCTGATCCTATCATGGCAGCTTCACCGACTTCAAACCAGGCGAACTACATCTTCGCCCATAGAGAGCCTCAATTGGAGCCATCTAAATGCTGGAATGGTAGTTGTTATTATACGCAAACTCAATAAGAGGCAAATGATCATCCCAACTACCCTTGAAGTCAATCACGCACGCTCTAAACATGTCCTCGAGAGTTTGAATTGTTTGCTCCACTTGACCATCTATTTTCGGGTGAAATGTTGTACTGAGCTTGACCTGTTTACCTAGTCCCTTTTGAAACGACCTCCAAAATTGAGAGGTAAACTGAGTACCTCCGTCTGATATGATGGATAAGGGAACTACATGCAACCGAACTAGCTCTCAGATGTATAGTTTGGCATAATCCTCTGCTGAATCAGTTGTTTTGACTAATAGAAAATGAGCGACTTTGGTCAACTTGTCTAGAACAACCCAAATTGAGTTATATTGCCGACGAGTGCGAGGCAAACCTGTTATGAAGTGCATATTTATTTCTTCACATTTCCAAGTAGGGATACTAATGTCCTGAAGCGCACCTCCTGGTCTCTGGTGCTCAACCTTCACTTGCTAGCAATTTTGACACTTAGCTACGAATTTTGCGATGTCCTTCTTCATGCCATTCCACCAATTGACTTCCTGTAGGGCATGGTACATCTTGGTGGCACCTGAATGTATCAGATATCTGGAACCGTGAGCCTCATGCAACATTCAATTTCTCAAATCATCAACGTTGGGGACACACAAGCGACCCTGATATCCAGGCATACCATCTCCCCTTTTGGAGAAGACCTCTACCTTCTGATTCTGAACGGCTTCCTTTAACTTTACCAAAACAGGGTCCTCGTCTTCCCTAGCTTTTACATAAGTCACCCAGGACGATTTTGATCCGTTCTAAACTATAACACCACCATCGGTCGAGTCAACCAAACAAACTCCCAACCTTTCAAGGTGATGCACATCCTTGACCAGCTCCCTTCTCCCCTCATCCACATGGGACACACTCTCCATGGATAGTCTACTAAGTGCGTATGCTACTATATTAGCCTTTCTCGGATGGTAAAGGAAACTCATATCGTAATCCTTGAGTAGCTCCAACCACCTCCATTGGCGTAGATTTAGATCCTTCTACATAAACACATATTATAGGCTCTTGTGGTCCGTAAACACATCTACATAGACCCCGTACAAATAGTGTCTCCATATCTTTAAGGCGAATACCATTGCCGCCAATTTAATATTAGGGATTGGGTAATTCTTCTCATGAACTTTCAGCTGTCTAGAAGCATATGTTATAACCTTGATATGATGCATCAATACACAACCAAGACCGATTGTAGAAGCATCACAATACACCACAAACCCGTCGGTACCCTCGGATAGGGTTAACACCGGTGCTGAGGTAAGTCGAGTCTTCAACTCCTAAAATCTTTTCTCACAAGCCTCTAACCATTGGAACTTCGCTTTCTTTTGGGTTAATTTGTTCAATGGCGCTGCAATGGATGAAAACCCCTCAAAAAATCTCCGATAATAACCAGCTAAGCCCAAAAAGATCCCAATATCTGAAGGATTCACCGGTCTAGGCCAATTCTTCACCGCTTCTATTTTCTGATAGTCCACCTTTATACCATCACTTGATACCACGTGGCCCAATAATGCAATGGAGTTCAACCAAAACTCGCATTTATAGAATTTGGAATATAGTTGAAGATCCTTGTGAATCTGTAGTACCACCCTCAAATGAGCGGCATGCTCCTCGTCACTCCAAGAATATACCAGGATGTCATCAATAACCACAATCATGAACATATTCAAGTATGGATTGAACACCCTGTTCATCAAATCCATAAAACCTGTAGGAGCATTCGTTAGTCCAAAAGACATAACTACAAACTCATAATGACCATATCGCATCCTAAAGGTTGTCTTCGGGATGTCACTCTCCCGCACGCTGAGCTGATGGTATCCAAACCTGATGTCTATCTTCAAAAAAAACTTAGCACCCTGAAGCTGGTCAAACAAATCATCAATCCTGGGTAGAGGATACCTGTTCTTGATGGTGACCTTGTTCAATTGCCGATAATCAATACAAATACGAAGAGAACTATCTTTCTTTTAGACAAAGAGAACCGGTGCACCCTATGGGGATTTGCTCGGTCTAATGAAATTGTTGTCTAACAGGTCCTTCAACTGCTTCTTCAACTCCTTTAACTCGACTAGAGCCATTTTGTAAGGACGAATAGATATAGGTTGCGTATCAAGAAGAAGGTCAATACCAAAATCAATCTCCCGCTCGAGAGGGATTCCCGGTAAATCATCTGGGAAGATTTCTGGATACTACATACTGCTATGATTGACTAGATAGTCGGGGTCTCGGACGTAGCATCCTTAATCCTAACTAAATGATACACGCAATCCTTGGAGATCATCTTTCTGTCCTTAAGGTAGGAAATGAAACGACCTACAGGCACAGCTGAACTACTTTTCCACTATATGACTGGCTCACCCGGAAATCTGAACTCTACTTCCCCGGTTCTACAATTAACTGAGGCATAACATGTAAATAGCCAATCCATGTTGAGGATAACATCAAAATCGGTCATGGATAACTCAGTCAGATCTGCTGAGGTGACTTTCTGAAGGACTAAGACCAGGAAACTTCTATACACCCGTATAGCTACAACTGAATCACCCACAGGAGTAGAGACTGAGAAGGGTTCTGACTCCAAAACTACTAGCCATATAAGGTTTCAGAAAAGACAAGGTATCCCCTGGATCTAACAAAGAATAAACATCAAGATGAAAAACTTGTAACATACCAGTGACTACATTCGGGGAGACCTCCTGCTCCTTGCAGGATGCTAAGGCATAGAATCAGTTTTGGCTCTGACCGCCACCTCTGCTAGTAGATGCCCCCTAATGGGTTGCGCGTACGGGTGGAGCTGCTGAATTGGAAACTGGGCCTTGACCCCTATCATGGCCTTGTCTAGCTGTTGGGCAATCTCTGAGCATATGTTCGTGCTTTCTGTACCCGCCAAATATTGACCCGTGTGCCTCCGACCACAGCTGTCAAAAGTTGGGATACTGGAATCTACGGGCCTACTTCTCTGACAACTAGAGCCTGATGCTCGTCCTCTCTGGTCATGCCTAGGTCTGGATGGAACACTCATCACTGAAGATCTCTGGTGGGACTTCTGTCGATGCCCACCACCTGGTCTCAGCTGAGAGATTCTACAGATGTCTATTCTAGCCCTCTTGGCCTCTCTCACCCTCAAATGCACCGCCTCCATCTGCTGGGTGTACAAATTATCCGAGGGAAATCTATATCCTAATGGAGCATGGCAGTTCTGCAATCCTTGTCTAGATAGTCCGCCACTCCACGAACAAACCTGCTCACTTGCGCCCTCTAATCAACCACTAACTCTGGGGCGTACTTTGGTAGATGAGTGAACTCAGGGGCATATTCCTACACTGTCATCTTCCCCTGTTTTAGATTCACGAACTCGGCCGCCTTTAACTCCCTCATATTATGAGGGAAGAACAGATCTAGAAAAGTGACGTGAAACTCCTACTCCGGCTGCCCTACTATTCTTCCACTATTTAAGCCAAATGTGTGCCACCCCTTTCAATTGATATGAGGCCAAATTAGCACACCCTTCTCCATTCACCCTTATGACCTGGGTGATCTTCAGAATCTCGTCAATAAACTCATGTGGATTCTCGTCCACCTTTGACCCAAGAAACTTTAGTAGGTTCATCCTTAGGAAATCTCTGACTCGTGCTGCTGCCGCATTCCTATTCTACAGGTAATGTGCCAACTGCCTACTGGTTGACCTGGGCGGTCAAGGCCTACGCTAGCATCTGAATGGATGCCCTGAATTAAGCATACGCAATCGGCTCCGGTGCATGGTGCTCATGGACTGGTGGAGCCTGTTGGTGCCTGTCCCTACTGCCATCCTCGTGGCCATTTCCATTTCCCTTCCTTCTTCCGTTAACTCTATAGGGAGGCATGATTCTTCAATCGTGAATAGCACGAGTTAGAAGGATAAAGAGACGTTTCACCGCACGATATAGATAATGAAAAATGGAAACATTTCCTAAACGCCTCATAACCTCTTCATCATAAGTGTGGAGCGCATCACACCCATGAAAAATACTCTATTTAACGCAGCTTTCAAACACCCTAGGACACATCAAACCTATTGCTCTAATACCAAGTTTGTCACGACCCGACCATAGGACCGAATAAAGATACGGGCACGGAGCCCCAAGAGACTCCAAGTAAACCCATGGCATGAACACACATCTATCTCAATCAATAAAGAGGAAGATTTAACATAAAGAACATGGCGGAAATCCAAACATAACATAACAATCTGAAAATACCACACGAGTCTGAAACTGAATACAATATGTTGTCTGAATACATCTGTGGAGTTGATGGGACAAGACCCCAACTAACTCTCTAAGTCTGAAACTGAAAATACATCAAACATAACTGAATGGAAGAAGGGCCCTCATAGATGAGGACTCACCAATAGAGACTGGATGCTAACTCCGGAGGCTGGCTAGTGAGGGGGATGAGTCCGAAAGTCGAAGCCTGTATCATAAAATGATAAAGCATAGAAAATACGGTCAGTACGTGGAATGTACTAAGTATGCAAGGTAAGTAAAACCGCTTAAATAAATAAATTATTTAAAACATGCATAAAATAAAACATAATCAAAACAAGAATCTGAGAGTAGGGCTTGCATGCTATTTTCTGAAATCATGATTTGAATATAACTGAGCATCATAACTGAATCGAATGACCCAAAGCTGAAATTTGATAATCATAAGTAAAACTGAACATTTCGGTCAAACTTGCTTTAGAACATATATATATNATGATAAACATGCATAACTGAAATCATGAGGAAAAATGGGAGACTCGTCATATAACCGACATTACCACAATAGAGCTTACGTGGTCCTAACTATCACACTCAAGTGGGTAGAGCCGTCCAAAGCCTTGCCAGGGCTAAGGACAATACCATGATATTGATATCAAGCTCAAGGCCTGTTCGGGGCAGGGGATAGATCACAAGGGAGTTTTCAAAGTAATATGATCATACCTACGCTACGTTGGTGCATAGTTCTTAGGCATAAGGTTGACTAACCCTTAGCCTACTCGGTGCAAGACACTACTCCCAAAAACATGTATATACTCTCCATTATTTTTCAATGAAACTGACAATCATCTATTGACGAAGCTGAATAATCATGAATATATATAAATCTTAAACATACATTAGGAGCCTTGGCTCAAACAATACCACAAGCTGAACATAATTGGGATTCTTGACTCCAAAACCATGCGGTAAGCTAATTAACTTGAAAATCATAATCATACTTGAACACATAGGCTTTCCCAATACTTAAACATGCTTGAAAATACTTAGTTCACTTGAAAACATTATTATAGACATGGGTAACTTGAATACATGCTTTTAATCATAAATATCTCATCATACTTGAAATTACATCATAAATCTCAACTTTCATGAATTTCTCATGGATGGGCATTATAATTTATAAAACTTGAAAACATGATTTATAATTAAAACATTGTAAAAATTGACCATGAATCATAATTCGATAATAGAAACATGCTTAGATCATACCATGGTAGGAACTTAGAAGATTCATGCATTGGGTTAAAACCCCATGGAATTAACACATAGATTTTCATGATTTAGAGAGGGATTGGGCCTGGATATGAACAAATTCACCCATTCATAACCCTACATACCTGATAGGATCTAATTCTACCACTTTTCTTATTGCCCAAAGAAGAATTGAAGAAAAACTTGAAGGAATTAAGCTTGATCACCTCCTTAGCTCTCTAAGTTTGCATGCATGAGAAAGAATAACCTAAAATAAATTTATCCCTCCTAATATTCACTATTCATAGATTAAGACGACATAGTGTAGGCCTTAGGATCATAGGAATTATGCAAAATACCTTACTGATTTCGCAGGAAATAACTGACTGCCAGTCCCCACGAGGGACTGGATGAGTCGTTACCAGGGGAACGAATCGTCATTAGCTGTCATGAAGTCCACTGCCATTTTTTTCAAGGGGTCCCCATGAGGGACCTAATGACTCCTTACTGGTGACCACGACTCGTGGTCACCATTCGTCACCTCTACTATCCAAAACCTCAAGATCCCAGTCAACTGCGGACAACGACTAACTTGACGAATCGTGGTTCCTGACCATGACTCGTCATTGCCAATCGTCGTGTGCACTGCCACCCAACCTTTCTCTTTTCAAAATCCCTTCACCACGACTGACTCAACGAGTCGTGGGGACTGACCACGACTCATGGTCATGTCCGTGGGGTATCAAACCAACATTTTTCAACTCAAGTCAAACCCCTCACCACGAGTCACTTAATGACTTGTGATCAACCTGAAGGGTCATAGGACGACCATCTGTGACCTGGTGCAGAAAGTCCTCTTTTATCCATTTCAACTCTCGGGTTTGATCTTAGGGATTCTGGGGTATAACAGTCGACCCATGGAATGAACATATCATCTAACTCAGTCATAATAAAATGGAAGATCAATATAATTAATGTAAAGGAAGTATGATAATATCATAACATTGCAATACATAACATAAGACCGAAGTTGATTAAATGCTATGTATGAAAAGCCTCTAATACTAACGAGTTGATGGGAAAAGACCCCAACTAACTCACTAAAGTCTGAAAAAGAAAGTATTAGATACAACTGAAATGAAGGGCCCTCAAAAGATGAGGACTCACCAACTCCGGCTGATAAGTGCTGAAGTTGTAGGTCTGACTAATGGAAGGACTGAGCCTGAAGTCTGAGCCTATATCATGAAATGATACAGCGTAGAGTATGAGGTCAGTACATGGAATGTACTGAGTATTCTAGGTAAGTAAAATCGCTAAGTAAGTAAAATCATAAATCATGCATATATGAAACATAATAAAGATAATATTCTGAGAGTAGGGCTTGCATGCTATTTTCTGAAATCATGATTTGAACATAACTGAACATCATAACTAAATCGAATGACCCAAAGCAGAAAACTAATAATCAGAAGTAAAGTTGAACATAGTCAAACCTGTTGAAAACATAATATCATGACAGATGAACATGCATAAATGAAATCATGAGGAACAATGGGAGACTCGTCATATAACCGACATTACCATGATAGAGCTTACGTGGTCCTGACTATCACACTCAAATAGGAAG
This sequence comes from Datura stramonium, assembly GCA_018107945.1. Taxonomy (NCBI): domain Eukaryota; kingdom Viridiplantae; phylum Streptophyta; class Magnoliopsida; order Solanales; family Solanaceae; genus Datura; species Datura stramonium. Next base: position 15,080 of record JACEIK010013653.1, read on the forward strand.
AGCCCTCCAAAGCTTTGTCAGGGATAAGGACGCTACCATGATATCGATATTAAGCACAAGGCCCCTTGGGGGTAGGGGAAGCTCACAAGGGAGGTCCCAAAGTATATATGTAAACCTACATTGGCGCGTAGTTCTAAGGCACAGGGTTGACTGACCCTTAACCTACTCGGTGCTAGACACTACTCCCAAAAACATGAATATGCTCTCCATCATTTTTCAACGAAACTGAACCATCGTCTAATGACAAAGCTGACTCATGACATACAAACATAAATCTGAAATCATAACATGAAGAGCCTTGGCTCATACCACACCACAAGCTGAAAATAGTGGGAGTCTAGACTCCAAAATCCATGTGGTAAGCTAATACATGAAAATTTAGATAAATCATGAAACATAGTTTATCATATGGGCTTGACCAATACTTAAACATGCTTGACATAGACTTGATCATTCAAAAAGATGAACATAGACATGGGTATATTCGAAATCATACTTTCTTAATAAACATGTCATCATGCTTGAATACATGGATCTCAACTTTCATGAACTTTCA
>JACEIK010013655.1:5264-24838 GCA_018107945.1 Datura stramonium
CTTCACATACTCTTCGCTTTTCCCTTTGCACATGTTTCCCTCCTCACCTACGGACAACATACAACCCATAATCCCCTTAATATGACATATAACCATCAAAAAAAAATTTGGGGTGTAATAATTCTTTCATAAAGTTTGTTTATATTTACTTATTTTTATTGCTTATTCACTAGCCTGATCAACTTGTGAGTAAATATGTCGGCTTTTGGTTGAACTTGGTAAAGGGAACCGAAAGGGTTAAAAGTAAATGTAAAATAGAAATTCAAAGATCCTTTGGCCATTGGTTGGAGGTTAGAAGTTATTGTTGAGGATAGGGATATTCATTCAACCTTGTTTAGTTGAAATACAAGTAGGTATAACTGTCGTTTCATGTTTCTCATGTGACCATAGGGATATAGGCATTAGGGTTCCTGAGATAGTTCTTGGATTCTTGGGAGAATGGAAAGAAATGGGATAGTAACTTGTAACTAGAAAACTTAGGAGGAATCAATCTAGCGTAATCACGTCTTGAGAACTCAACCTAAAATGAAAGTGTCAATTCCCTAGATTTTCATCATCATTTGAAGTACAAAGAAGTTTTCAACAATCTTAGTTTTAATTAATTTAACATTTTAAGTTTTAGTAGTTTAATTCTTCAAACCATTCTCCATTTTATATGTTTTGTGAGAATAGCACAATAGAGTAATAACCTTATAATGATTGATCTGACAAGTCTCTAAGCGATTGATAATCAGGACTCCAGTCCTATATTACTTGACAACCACGTGCGCTTTGGCTACATCAAGTTTTTGGCGCCATTGACGGGGACTTGAATATTTATTGATCATTTTTAGGTTAGGATTTTTATTCTGTTATTTTGTATTTTATGCTTTTGTTTGTTTGTTTGTGAAGTTACAGGTATTGTGTGCTCAGTGTATGCCAAATACGAGAAGTCAAAAATCACTTTTGGCTTCTCTTGATCTTGAAATTGAGAGAACCTTTCAAAGGTTAATCATGGAGAATAATGAGCAGGCACAGGGCAACAACTAGGAGAGTGTTCCAGTGTTGAATTTTGTCTAGGCCAAACTTGAAGAATGCTTCTAAAACGATTGTTAAGTCGGCAATCGTAGGAAACTTTGAGTTGAAGGAAGGGATCATGCGGGTTGGTCCAAAACACTTTCCAATATCAGGGAAAATCGCACGAGGATCCTACAGACATCTGATGACATTCGTGGAGTTGAGTGAGAACTTTCACTATCAAAACGTGTTAGATGAGTATGTAAAGCTCACGTTGTTTCCGTTCTCGTTGAGTGGTGAGGCCAAGGAGTAGCTTCAAAATGAACCATCAGGTTCCATCACCACTTGGGAGGATCTTTCTAACAAGTTCATCAATAGGTTCTTCTCTTCAAGTAGGATGAAAGAGTTGAGATGGAAGATCTCTAGCTTCATGCAAAGAGATGGTGAGACCTTGGCTCAGGCATGGGAACAATTGATGTTGTGCATAATTCTATGCCCATTTGCCTTGTTTTCGCCCATCTTTTATCTTGTTTTGAGTTCATAATCCTTAAGTAATGCATAAATTCATATGTTTATGTATGTTGTATGCTAAAGAATAATTTGAGGTGTTTTGAGCAGGAAACCAAGGAAAAAGGACCCAAAATGAACCAAGGTTGAAGGTTTGAGAAGCTGAGAAGAAGGTTTGGGGGTTATGGCTGGCGCCCAACGCTCGGTCCTCAACTCCATGAGAGAACTTCATCACTTCTGGTTCTATGGATAGCGCCCCTCATCAGCTACTTAACTTCAGAGGATGTTTATTCAACACCTTCGTGAGATTGTGCGCGCGGAACCCCAGAGCTTCCAAGACGTAGAGAAAATTCCTAAAATTTTGGTGAGATAGAGGAAGCCACACGCTAGAGGGGTCATAATGTGTAAGAATTTGACTAAACTCTGGTGCTATGGTGAGAGTGGCACGCCAGAGGTGTTAGAAATGTAGAAAATTGGTTAAGTCCATGTAAGATGATGGGGGCAGTGCACCAAGTCCATCCCAGAGTTGAAATTGCTGAAAATTTGACTAACTCTATGGTGAGATAGTGAGGGCGGTGCGTTAGACCTGTTTGGGGCTGACATTGCTTATTTTAAAGCTAAGTATTGGAGGGAAAAAGCATCATTTGAAGGCTCAACTATAAATAGAACCTTTTAGGTCGTTTGTTAAGTAGCTTTTGCTCATATATAAATTCAGTATTTCATTTGTGAAGGCTTGTAAGTCATTTGGAAGGAATACAATGTTCTAAATTAGGTTTCTTCTCTTATTTACTTTTTTATTTTGAATGATGATGATTAAGTATTTGTTTTCCGACTTGTCTATGAGTGGCTAAACTCATACTCTAGAGTTTTGGCCATGATGGATTTTTGATTGTTTGAAAGACTGATATAATTTAGATTCCATTCTTCTTTAATGGTTGTTTGTATTTACTTATTTTAATTTCTTATATATGAGACCGATCACATTATAAATAAAGAGTTAGCTTTCAATTGAACTTGGGAAAGGGAATCGAAAGGATTAAAGGTAAATACAGAAAAGGAATTCAAAAAGCCTTGAACCCATTGGTGAGAGGATAGAAGTTGTTGTTGAGGATAGGGATATACCCTTCAACCCTGTTTAGTTGAAATACAAGTAGGCATATTTGTCGTTTCATGTTTCTCATGCGACCATAGGGATATAGGCGTTAGGGTTCATGAAATCGTCCTTGGATGCTAGGGATAGTGGAAAGGAATGGGATAGAAACTTATAACTAGCAACCATAGGAAGAATCGTTCTAGTGTAATCACATCTAGAAACCTCAACCTGAAATCGAACAAGTGTCGTTTCCCTAAATTTTCATCATCATCGAAGTAAAACCAAGCTTGCAATCGATTTAGTTAATTTTACTTTTAAAGATTTTAGTAGTTTAATTCTCTAAATCATTCCCCTTTTCAGTTGTTTTGTTAGAATAGCAAAATAAAGTTATAACCGAATAACAACTAAACTGACAAGTTTCTGTGGGTACGATAATCGAGGCTTCCAGACCTATATTACTTGACAACCACGTGCGCTTGCATGCACTTGGGAGACATCAAGTTTTTGGTGCCGTTGTCGGGGTCCTATACTACTTGATTATTGTTTGATCATTTGTAGGTTAGGATTTTATTTAAAATTTGTTATTCTATATTTTAGGTTTATTTTTTTGTTTTTGTGAAGTTTATAGGGTTGTGTACTTAGTCTTTGCCAAGAACGAGAAGTCAGGAATCACTTTTTTATTCTCTTGATCCTGAAATTGAGAGAACCTTTCGAATGTTAATCATGGAGAACAATGAGCAGGTGTTGGGTAACAACCAAGAGAAAGTTCTAGTGTTGAACTTTGCAAGGACAAACTTGGAGAACGCTTCTAAAGTGGTCGTCAAGCCGGCTAGGGAACATGCGGTTGGTCCAAAACACTTTTCAATATCAGGACAAGCCGCACGAGGATCCTCATAGGCATCTGATGACATTCATGGAGCTGGGCAAGAATTTCTACTATCAGAACATGTCTGTAGAATATGTTAAGCAGACATTGTTTCCGTTCTCACTGATTGGTGAAGCCAAGGAGTGGCTTCAAAATGAGCCAGCAGGTTCCATCACCACACGGGAGGCTCTTTCCAACAAATTCATCAACAGTTTTTTCTCTTCAAGGAGAACTAAAGAGTTGAGAGGGAAGATCTCTGGGTTTGTGCAGAAAGATGGTGAGACCTTAGCTCAGGCGTGGGAACATTACAAGGGCTATTTGAGGGATTGTCCGCACCACATGTAGCCTAAGGAGATAACTGGGTATAACTTTATAGAAGTTCTGAAACCCCGATCAAAGATCCTACTTGATGCTACCACACAGGGACAGATTCTATCCAAAAGGTATGATGAAATTGAGGCTCTCTTGAACCGCATGTAAGTGGGAAGTCAGGATTACCAAGACTCAGGCAGAGGACTCGCAGCAGCTAAAGTGCCAGGAAAACATGAGGTAGATAGTGTTGCGGCAATCAGAGCAGACATTAGCCAGCTAGTGAATGTGATTAGCAAACTTGTGACTACACTAGAAGGAAGCCAAGTACAGTAGGTACATCAGGTGCAATCTCCACCACCGTCATGTGAAACATATGGAGAAGGTCATGCATTTTCAAGTTGTCCACTTAACCCTGAATCTGTATTTTTTATGGGACAAAGAATGTTGGTGGCAATTTTGTAGGTAATGGCTTCAATCAGGGGTAGCAGAACGCAGCAAATCCCTCATGGGGAGGGAACAGAATTTCCAAAGGCCCAAGAATAGTTATCCAAGGCCTCAAGGCTAGCATTTGAGCAGTTTTCTTGAGGAGACATTGAAGCAATAGATGGTGCAACAAACTCAGGTAGTGAATGATATGCAAGAATCCATCCATGAGCTTGAGACGCAGATGGGGAATTTGGCCCTGCAACAAACAAATAGACTGAAAGGGGCACTTCTGAGTAACACCAAGAAGAACCCTAAGGAAAATGTGAGCACAATCTCTTTGTGCTGTGGTAAGGAGTTGGGTGAGGTGATCCCAAGAGAAAAGAAGGTTGATGATGAGTAGGTTGAGAAGTCCAAGAGTGAGGTCAGGGAGCCAAGCAACTCACAACCAAAAGTTATAGTAGATAGACCACCGCCCCCATTCCCACAGAGGTTTCAAAAGCAGAAGGAGGATACAGCTTGCAAGAAGTTTCTTGACTTGTTAAAGTAGGTACATGTTAACATTCCTTTGGTGGAGCTTTTGCAGGAAGTTCCAAAATATGCTAAGTACCTGAAGAACATTGTGGCCAACAAGATGCGATTAATAAGTTTGAAACTGTGGCTCTTGCAGAAGAGTACAGTTCTCGGGTTCAGAAAAATTCCTAAAAAGTTGAAGGACCCTAGGAGCTTCACCCTTCTAGTGGTGATTGGAGATAAGGAGTTTGGTTCAGCCTTATATAATTTGGGTGCTAGCATCAATTTGATGCCTGCATCCTTGTTCAAATCTTTGGGTTTAGGTGAACCTTGTCCTACCACAGTGACTCTACAGCTGGCAGACCGATCTATGGCCTACCCTAATGAAATAATAGAGAACGTTTTGATAAAGGTGGGCCCTTTCATTCTTCTAGTGGACTTCATAATCCTAGATTACGAAGCTGATACAGCAGTGCCCCTCATTTTGAGGAGAGGATTTTTAGCCCTGTTGATGCCATCATACAGGTAAAGACGGGCAAGATGTCTATGAAGGTGAATGGTTTAGAGGTTATTTTCGAGTTGTTTAGATCAGCAAGGATGTCTCCTCACTATGAGGACTTCACAGTTAAGCCAGCAGTAGAAGCTGGAGAAAGTAATCAATTAGTTGAGCAACGTGGGTTGCATGAAAGTTTTCTGAATTGTTAGTTTGGTCACCATTTCACTTGGATGAAGGAGTGAAAGAAATCATAGTCGTTCTATGACATTAAATTAGGCGCTGCATGGGAGGAAACCCATGAATGTCGTGCCATGACTATAACTAAGGCGCTTGGTGGGAGGCAACCCATTTTTTCTAACATTTTTACATTTTCTTGGTTTTGGAGAGACGAACAGGGATTTAGTGGCAAAAAGAGTTGGGAAAATGACCTGAAAAAATTCTAAGAAAAAAATTCTAAGTCTGTGGTGAGACAATGGGGGGCGCCATGAGCCTCTTGGCTAAAATCTTTTGTTCAAATGGGTCAATGTTGACCCAAAGACCTTAAATTTAGCAAAAACAACAAAATTAGGCCCCACACCTTTATTTAAATTCCCACTCATCTTTTTCCATCACAAAGTTGAAAAACAAAAAGCAAAAAATTCTCTCCTCCCCCTCTTAGACCCATAGCTTCCCCTTCCCTTCTCCCTACCATTGTTTTCTTCTCCAAGGTTTGGTGAAGCTCCTCTTCTCAACTCAAGTAAGTATCTTTCTTCTCTTTTTTCTAGGTAATGTTGAAAGCATGATACCACACCCTTCTTCCCCAAGATTAAAGACCCAAAGCACCATTATTGGTGAAAATCTTAAGTTTCACATTATAGGTTTTATGAGTTTTAATGTCTCAAATTCTTCCATGATAATATGTATTCTTTTTGGGTTAACTTATTTTTGGTTGAATGCAATGATTTGAAGTTGTAGGGATGAATAGGGATGGTGATTTGAATTCATGAATTTGGTGGGTAGATGCATTAATGGTAGAGAGAGAAAGTACATTGGTATTGAATTCTTGAAGGTGAATAAGTCTTGAGTTGTTGAAATTCATGATTAATTCATTATGGATGGTAGTAAATTATTATTGGGTTGTTGAATGAATTGAATAATGCTACTATCACAACCTGAACATAGGCCCGAATCGAGATACGAGACAAGAAATCTTGAGAGGCTCCAAGTCGACCTATGGCATGAACATAACCTCTAACTCAATCAATAAAAGCAAAAGATCAACATAATAAACATAGCGAAGTCTAAACATAGAATAACATAATAACATACAACACGAGCCTGAAGCTGAATATAATCTATGTCTGAAAAGCCTCTACTTCTGATGAGTTGATGGGACAAGACTCCAACTAAATCTCTAAGTCTGAAACTGAAAATATAGAGATAACTAATAAGGAATGGTCCTTAGGATATGAGGACTCACAAACTGAGACTGGATATGCTACACTGGAAGGCTGGCCAGCACGAGGCGAGTCTGAATATCGGAGCCTGTATCATGAAATGATACAGCATAGAGTATGTGGGCAGTACGTGGAATGTACCGAATATGCAAGGTAAGTAAAACCTCTTAAGTAAGTAAAATCATTAAATCATGCATAATATAAAACATAATCAAGATAAGATTTTGAGAGTAGGGTTTGCAAGCTATTTTCTGAAATCATGATCTGAACATAATTGTATATCATAACTGATTCAAATGACCCAAAGCTGAAAATTAATAATCATAAGTAAAACTAAACATTACGTCAAACCTGCTGAAAACATAATATCATGACTGATGTACATGTATAACTAAAATCATGAGGAACAATGGGAGCCTCGTCATGTAACCGACATTACCATGATAGAGCTTACGTGGTCCTGACTATCACACTCAAGTGGGCAGATCCGTCCAAAGCCTTGCCAGGGCTAAGGACGCTACCATGATATCGATATAAAGCTGAAAGCCCCTTGGGGAAGGGGAAAGCTCACAAAGGAGGTCCCAAATAATCTGAACATGCCTATGTTGGCCCATAGTTCTGAGGCATAGGGTTGACTGACCCTTAGCCTACTCAGTGCTAGACACTACTCCCAAAAACATGCATATGCTCTCTATCATTTTTCAACAAAGCTGACCATCGTCTAGTGACGAAGATGAATAATAATATACATGTAAAATCTGAAATCATACATAAGGAGCCTTGGCTCAAACGATATCACAAGCTGAACATAGTTGGGAGTCTAGACTCCAAAACCATATGGTAAGCTAATTGACATAAATCATAAGTCATACTTGAACATACGGGCTTGCCCAATACTTAAACATGCTTGAGAATACTTGACTCACTTGAAAACATGATCATAGACATGAGTAACTAGAAAACATTTTTTTCATCATAAATATCTCATCATACTTGAACATATATCATATATCTCAATTTTCACAAAATTTCATGGATGGGCATCATAATTTATAAAACTTCAAAACATGATTTATAATTGAAAATATTATAAAACTTGTCCATGAATCATAATTCAACAATAGAAACATGCTTAGATCATACCCATGGTAGAAACTTAGGGAATTCATACATTGGGTTAAAACCCCATAGAATCAACATGCGAATTTTCATGAATTATAGAGGGATTGGGATGGGTGTATACAATATCACTCATTTATAACCCTACATACCTAAGAGAATTTGATTCTACAACTTCTCTAATTGCCCAAGGAATAATTAAGGAAGAGCCTTGAGAGATTGAGCTTGATCACTCCCTCTAGACTTCTAAACTTGCATGCATAAATTAGGAATGGCTTAGAATGAACTTACCCTCCTTAAAACTCATTATTTATAGCTTAAAACGACGTATTTTAGGCCTTAGGATCATAGGAATTACGCAAAAGCGCTTAATAAACTCGCAGGGAAAACATACTACCAGTCCCAATGAGGGACTGGACGAGTCATTGTCAGTAACCATGACTCGTGGTCACACTCCGTCTCCTTCACTGCCCAAAACATATAACCTGTAACCAACTACTGACCACGACCCACCTAACAAATCGTGGAATTGACCGTGACTCGTGGTGTCTAGTCATTAGGTACACTTCCTGTCTTTCCTTCATCCTTCACTGCCTTTGACCACGGCTAACTCAACGAGTCATGGTGCTGACCACGACTCGTGGTCATGTCTGTGGTTACCCAAAAACTTGAAATTATAACTTAAGTAAAACAACTCACCATGAGTCACTTAACAATTTGTGGTTATCTTGACGGGTCACTGGACAACTCGTCCTGTAACCTGGTGCACAAAATCCTATTTTCTCCATTTCAACTCCCGGGTCTGATCTTAGGGATTTTGGAGTATAACAATATCTCCCCATTGGGAACTTTCATCCTCAAATGTTGGAAACATACAAAAAAGCAGAGAAATGCAATCATCATATTCAAATACTGATCATACATGTTGAAAACTGACGGAGTGACTGACTCCGATTTGAACTACAGGACTGAACTGAATTCTCGAACCACACATACATCCATTCACATAAAAGAAACTGGGATACAAGAGATGAATATGAAACTGAATGGAGCATTAAGGAGGAAACTTAAACCTTAAGCTGAAATGAGCCGGTAGGGAATAGATGTGGGTATCGAGCCATCATATCTTCTTCGGTTTCCCACATAGCTCTCTCAACATGTTGATTCCTCCACAAAACTTTAACTGAAGCTACTTCTTTTGTTCTTAGTCTTCGAACCTGACGATCCAATATTTCCACAGGAACCTCTTAATAACTAAGGTTGTCTTTCACACGGACACTGTCCACCGGAACAACTAGAGCTGGATCACCCAAACACTTCTTTAAGAGTGATACATGGAAAACTGGATGAATTGAACCTAACTCTGAGGGTAATTCCAACTCATAGGCTACCTTGCCAACTCATTTCACAATCTGATACGGTCCAACTTAACGGGGACTGAGTTTCCCTTTCTTCCCGAACCTCATCACTCCCTTCATGGGAGACACATTTAGAAACACCTAATCGTCATCAAAATCAAGTTCTCTCCTTCTCACATCTGCATAGGACTTTTGACGACTCTGAGTTGTTTTCAACCTGTCCCTTATGAACTGAACTTTCTCCATGGCCTCATGGACTGAATCCTATCCTATCATCGCAGCTTCACCTACTTCAAACCAACCAATAGGCAATCTACATCTCTGCCCATAGAAAGCCTCAAACGGAGCCATCCGAATGCTGGAATGGTAGTTGTTGTTATATGCAAACTCGATGAGAGGCAAATGATCATCTCAACTACCCTTGAAGTCAATCACACATGCTCTCAACATGTCCTCGAGAGTCTGAATAGTCCGCTCCACCTGATCATCTATTTGTGGGTGAAATATTGTACTAAGCACCTAAGTACAAAGTCCCTTTTGAAATGATCTCCAAAACTAGAAGGTAAACTTAGTACCTCTGTCTGATATGATATACAAGGGCACTCCATACAACCGAACTAGCTCTTGAATGTACATTTTGGCGTAATCCTCCGCTGAATCAGTAGTTTTGACAGGTAGAAAATGAGCGACTTTGGTCAACCTGCCCATGACCACCCAATTGGAGTCATACTATTGACGAGTGCGAGGCAACCCTGTGATGAAGTCCATATTGATATCCTCCCACTTCCAAGTAGGGATACTGATGTCTTGAAGTACACCTCCTGGTCTCTGGTGCTCAACCTTCACTATTGACAATCTGGACACTTAGCCACAAACTCCGCTATTTCCTTTTTCATGCCATTCCACCAATAAACTTCCTGTAGTTCACGGTACATCTTGGTGCCACACTATCTCCCCCTTTGGAGAATACCTCTACCTTCTGATTTTGAACAGTTTCCTTCAAATTTACTAAAATTGGATCTTCGTCTTGTCTATCTTTCACATCAGTCACCAAGGATGATTCTGAATCATTTTGAACTATAACAACACCATCGGTTGAGTCAACCAAATGGACTCCCAACCGTGCAAGTTGATGCACATCCTTCACCAGCTCCTTCCTCCCCTCATATACATGGGACACACTCTCCATAGAAATCCTCCTGCTAAGAGCGTCTGCTACCACGTTAGCCTTGTTTGGATGGTAAAGGACACTCATATCATAATCCTTGAGTAGTTCCAACCACCTTCTTTGACGCAGATTTAGATCTTTTTGAGTAAACACATATTGTAGGTTTTTGTGGTCCGTAAACATATCTACATGGACCCCATACAAATATTGTCTCCAAATCTTCAAGGTGAATACTACCGCTGCCAATTCGAGATCATGAGTCGAGTAATTCTTTTTATGAACCTTCAGCTACCTAGAAGCATATGTTATCACTTTACCATACTGCAATGATACACAACTTAGGCCGATCCTAGATGCATCACAATACACCACAAATCCATCAGTACCCCCAAGTAGGGTAAACACCAATGCTGAGGTGAGTCGATTCTTCAACTCCTAAAAGCTCCTCTCACAAGCATCTGACCACTGGAATTTCAATTTCTTTTGGATCAATTTGGTCAATGGCATTGCAATAAATGAAAATCCGTCAATAGATTTCCGATAATAACCAGCTAAGCCCAAGAGGCTCCTGATATCTGACGGATTCATCGATCTAGGCCAATTCTTCACCGCTTCTATCTTCAGAAGTCCACCTTTATACCCTCACTTGACACCACATGGACTAAAAATGCCACTAAATTCAACCAAAACTCGCACTTGCTGAATTTAGCATTTAATTGGCGGTCCTTAAGAGTCTGTAACACCACCCTCAAATGAGAGGCATGCTCCTTCTTTCTGTGAGAGTATATCAGGATGTCGTCTATGAAAAAACATATCAAAATATGGCTTAAACACCCTATTCATCAAATCCAGAAAAGCTACACGAGCATTCGTTAGTACAAAAGACATTACTATAAACTCATAATGACCATACCGAGTATTGAAGGCTGTCTTCGAGATATCACTCTCCCGAACCCTGAGCTGATGGTATCTGAATATGAGATCTATCTTCAAAAAGCTCTTAGCACCCTGAAGCTGGTCAAACGAATCATAAATCTTGGGGAAAGGATACTTGTTCTTGATGGTGACCTTGTTCAATTACTGATAATCAATACACACACGAAGGGAACCATCTTCTTTCAGACAAATAGAACTGGTGCACCCCATGGTTCCTTCTTTTAGACAAATAGAACTGGTGCACCCTATGAGGATTTGCTCGGTCTGATGAATCCCTTGTCTAGAAGGTCCTTCAACTACTCCTTCAACTCCTTTAACTCGGCTAGGGCCATTCTGTAAGGACGAATAGATATAGGCTGCATGTCGGGAAGGAGGTCAGTACCAAAATCAATCTCCCGCTCAGGAGGGATTCCTGGTAAATCATCTAGGAAGACATCTAGATACTCACATATTACTGGAACGGACTGGACAGTCGGGTCTCGGATGTAGCATCCTTAACCCTAACTAGATGGTACACGCAACCCTTGGAGATCATCTTTCTGGCCTTAAGGTAAGAAATGAAACGACCTATAGGCACAACTGAACTATCCTTCCACTCTAAGACTATCTCACCTAGAAATCTGAACTCTACTTCCCGGGTTCTACAATTCACTGAAGCATAGCATACAAATAGCCAATCCATGCTGAGGATAACATCAAAGTCAGTCATGGCTAACTCTACTAGATCTACTGAGATGATTTTCTGAAGAAATGTGACAGGGTAATTTCTATACACCCGTCAAGCTATAACTGAATCACCGACCAGAGTAGAGACTGAGAAGGGTTCTAATAGATTCGGGATTGACTCCGAAGCTACTAGAAAAGTAGGATAAAGAACAAAATAGCCACTGGATATAACAAAGTATATACTTCAAGGTGGAAAACTCGTAACATACCAGTGGCTACATCAGGGGAGACCTCACGCTCCTGGCAGGATGCTAGGGCATAAAATCTATTCTACCGTTATCCGCCACCCGCACTAGTAGATGCGCCCAGCTGAGTTGGGCGTGCTGATGGAGCTGTTGAACTGAAAGTTGGGCCACGACCTCTATCATGGCCCTGTTTAGCTGTTGGGCAATCTCTGAGCATATGTACAGGCTTCCCACACCCGAAGCAAGCACTTGTACCCGCCAAACACTAACCCATGTGTCTCCGGCCACACCTGTCACAAACTGGGATACTGGAATCTATGGGCCTGCTGCTTTGGCCTCTAGAGCCTGATGATCGTCCTCTCTAGTCATTCCTAGATCTGGATGGCACACTCATAGTCGATGATGCCAAGGCTGACGATCTCTAATGGGACTGATGATGGTGTCCACCACCTGGTCTCTATTGAGAGAACCCATAATTGTCTGTCCTGGCCCTCTTGACCTCTCTCCCTCAAACATGCACTGCCTCCATCTACTGGGCGTACAAGACTATCTGAGGAAAATCCATATCCTGATAAAGTATCACAGTCAGACAATCCTTGTCTAGGTAGTCCGGCACTCCATGAAAAAACCTGCTCACTCGAGCTCTCTGATCAACCACTAACTCTAGTGCATACTTGGACAGACGAGTGAACTCTAAGGCATACTCCTACACTTTCATCTTCCCTTGTCTTAGATTCACAAATTCAGCTACTTTAATCTCCCTCATCTCACAAGGGAAGCACCACTCCAGAAATGCGGCATGAAACTCATCCAGACTAATAGAGCTTGCTCCTACTGCCCTACTATCCTTCCACTGTTTAAACCAAATGTGTGCAACCCTCTTCAACTGATATGAGGCTAAATCGGTGCACTCCTCTCCATTCACCCCCATGACCTAGATGATCTTTAGAATCTCACTGATAAACTCATGTCGATCCTCATCCTCCTTTAGGGCTTTCATACTATTTTGCTAAAATCATGATCTGAACATAACTGTATATCATAACTGATTCGAATGACCCAAAGCTGAAAACTAATAATCCTAAGTAAAACAGAACATTGGGTCAAAACTACTGAAAAGATAATAGCATGACTAATGTACATGCATAACTAAAATCATGAGGAACAATGGGAGACTCGTCATTTAACTGACATTACCATGATAGAGTTGACGTGGTCCCAACTATCACACTCAAGTGGGCAGAGCCATCCAAAGCCTTGCTAGGGCGAAGGACGCTACCATGATACCAATATCAAAATGAAGGCCCCTTGGGGCAGGGGAAAGCTCACAAAGGAGTCTTGGAATAATCTAAACATACCTATGTTGGCTCGTAGTTCTAAGGATAGGGTTGACTGACCCTTAGCCTACTTGGTGCTAGATACTACTCCAAAAAATATACATATACTCTCCATCATTTTTCAACGAAGCTAACCATCGTCTAGTGACGAAGCTAAATAATCATGTACATATAAAATCTAAAATCATACATGAGGAGCCTTGGCTCAAACCATACCACAAGCTGAACATAATTGGGAGTCTAGACTCCAAAACCATGTGGTAAGCTAATTGACATGAAATCATAAATCATACTTGAACATATGGGCTTGTGCAATACTTAAACATGCTTGAAAATACTTTATTCACTTTAAAATATGATCATAGACACGAGTAACTTGAAAACATGCTTTTCATCATAAATATCTCATCATACTTGAACATAGATCATAGATCTCAACTTTCATGAACTTTCATGGATGGGCAACATAATTTATAAAACTTGAAAACATGATTTATAATTTAATACATTGTAAAACTTGTCTATGAATCATAATTCAACAATAGAAACATGCTTAGGTTATATCCATGGTAGAAACTTAGGGAATTCATGCATTGGGTTAAAACCCCATAGAATCAACATGCAGAATTTCATGAATTAGAGAGGGATTGGGAATGGGTGTGAACAATTTCACCCATTCATAACCCTACATACCTGAGAGAATCTAATTCTATAACTTCTTCGATTGCCCAAGGAATAATTGAGGAAGAACCTTGAGAGTTTGAGCTTGATCACCCCCTCTAGACTTCTAAACTTGCATGCATGAATTAGGAATGGCTTAGAATGAACTTACTCTCCTTGAAACTCATTATTCAGAGCTTAAAGATGTAGTTTAGGCCTTAGGATCATAGGAATTACAGAAAAATCCCTTAATAAACTCGCAGGGAAAAACAGACTGCTAGTCCCAAAGAGGGACTGGATAAGTCATTGTCAGTAACCACGACTCGTGGTCACAATCCATCGCCTTCACTGCCCAAAACATATAACCTTTAACCAACTGATAACCACGACCCACCTAATGAATCGCGGCATTGACCACGACTCATGGTGTATAGTCGTTAAGTACACAACCTATCCTTCCTTCATCCTTCACTGCCTTTGACCACGGCTGACTCAACGAGTCGGGGTGCTGACCACAACTCGTGGTCATGTTTGTGGTTACCCAAAAACTTGAAATTCCAACTTAATTCAAACACCTCACCACGAGTCACTTAACGACTCGTGGTCATCTTGACGGGTCACTGGACGACTCGTCCTGTCACCTGGTGCATAAAATTCTATTTTCTCCATTTCAACTCCCGAGTCTGATCTTAGGGGTTTCGGAGTATAACGGCTACTTCCATGTATTAATTAAGAATTGAAGAAGGGAAAGTGAGAGGGATGGCCAATTGAGGCATTCCTGCAATGCTAAATATGAGCGGAGGATTGAAGAATTCATGAACTTAGTTGTAATTAGAATTGGCGAATGAATTAGTGTCATGAGATTGGATGGTGGTGGGGGAAGTATTGAGTACCCCATTGGACAAAGTCTCACTATTATGCTAGCAAATTAAGTGTAGGGTCGCCCTTGCACTTTTAACATTTAATTAGCTAGCCTTGTTATTCACGGACTAATCTTGTGTAGTTATTGATTTTTTTCTTGACAGGTGTCATGGTACTGAAAGAAAGAAAAGGAATGGAGATTGAGGTAGCAGGCAAAGGTGTAAAGAGGCTCTGGAAAGGTATAAAGGGAGCTACTTCATCAGTGGCAAAGGCTGGCCCTGCTAGATAATTTTGAGCACAGGTTGTAGAGCCTCATGGGCTTACCTGGTTCAACATACATAAAAAGGCTAAGTATGCTCCTAAAAATTGGATCGATGAGGGTCGTTTGTCTCTTAAGTTCCTTACTATTAGAGACAAGCTCCGTGAGCTGGGAGGTGGCTACATCTTTGCTAAGACAGAGGAGTGCAACCTCACCTTAGTGAGGGAGTTCTATGCAAACTAGAACACATCATTTGGAGAAAGCACCAAAGTGAAGATAAGGGGTCAGGTGGCGCGGTTCACTTACAAGAGGTTTAATGCTTTCCTTGGAACACCTGCAGTAGACCCTTCAGAGTACTTTATCTTACTTGAGAGGCCTCTTTACCGCGACATCCGTCACACTCTATATGGTGAGCACTCATCCGTCCGATAGGCAAGGAACCATAAGGGCACTCACTACACACTTGTGTTTCCTACTTAAACAAGGAGTCGAAAGTTTGGGTGAAGATAGTTTGTGTCATGTTTCTCCTGGGGACTCACATGATAGAAATCACTAGAGAGTAGGTTGTGTTGGTGTACATGCTTATGAAGGAGATACCAATTAACTTTGGTGCGGGGCTCCGGGACAATATGAGGAGAATACAGGACAATTGCAAGTGAAAATATTATTATGGCAGTCTCTTGACCTAGTATTTGCGAGAAGCAAACATTGAGGAGGAAGAAGAAGATCTTCACCTACCTCTAACAGGGCACCTGGAAGGGAAGATAATTGATGTTACAAAAGTGAAGGAGACCATCACTTCCACATCTCAAATCCTCACTATAGCTGATCATCAGGCTCGTGATGAAAGTTTGCAAGGTCGTATGTTTGGGATTCTTGACTTGCAGTTGAGGATAGGAGGCCGACCTACCACAGCCTAGGAGATGGCAGCCCTTGAGGACAGATACCCATTCACGGAGAGTGCTATGCAGATGTGTAGGGTGGTACCTGCCTTTAAGGAGCCACTTGATGATGATGAGGCCACAGTGCTCACTGACAGTGTCGATGATCTGAATAATGAGGAGGAGGAGGAGGATGCTACTACGGGTGACATGCAGGTTGATAACGATAATGATGAGGATGATTACAATCCTGATGATGATGCTAGGTGGCCAAGAAGTTCCTTTTACCTTACTTTTTGATATGACTCTGTGTGCACTAAGGACAGTGCACTATTTAAGTGTGGAGGTGGACGATTCCTCTTTGTTCTTTCATTTCTATAGTCATATTGGGTCGTAGCATAGTGTCATGTAGCTCTATGATTTGTTAGGTCTTGGTTTGTAATAGTTAGTATGATGTTGATAACATGTGATTCCTTGGGATGTTGGATACTCTATTTGTCTTTAGTAGTTGTGAGTGTTAGTTTTTAGTTTAATCTTTTTTTGTTTGTGTTATTTTAATTTTAGAGTCTGAATTTTGTTGGTGAAGGGTGAGTATGTCTATTGAGATTTGTTTGAAAATTGTTTGAATTTGGCATACCTCAGCCAACCTTCGATATTTCTTATGGTCTCGATTCTTTTCTGAAGGGGAGTCCTTTAGACCGGGTAATTTTTAAATTTTTAGGAGTTAGTGTCGTCATAAAGTAGTGACCCTTACCTATGATAGATGGATGATGAATATCTTAAGGAAATCTTATCACGTATTTTTTTTATTTTTAGGATTGAGTCATAGATCATTCACTTGTGTGCTTGTTGACATTCTACTTAGCTGTTATGCTAGAGTCAATAAAGTGGTCATCTTGAATGCATAAGTGAGGAATTCATGAGAGACACACATATCTTTAATTTGACTCGAAATGATTCTTAGGGCTTAATAATGAAAAACCTCATTCAACATGATTGTGTGATTGTGTAGTTGTAGAAAGCCGACTAGATTCTTGTTGCCATGACAGGTGAGATAAATTGTCTTGTGTGTACATATTGGAACATCTAGAACATTCCTTAGTGTACATAGGATAGCTAGTTTTTATGGAGTTAGAATATTATCAAGGAACTTCTTTGAAAAAGCCAATTTTTTCCCATGTCGTTTTACCTTCCCATACATTCTCCCTAGTTAACCCCATTTGAGCCATAAGCCTTATTCTTTCTTAGCCACAAAAGTAGCTTAATCCCTTTCTTTGTGAGACCTCAGACTTATTGATCCAAAGTAGTCTTAGGCACTTTGAGACTTGAAAGTAAAGGTCCCCCGAAATATAATGTTAAGGGAAAAAAATTTGTGGTAAGAGGAGAAAAATGGAAAAAGGGGTGCCCACAGAATTTTGTTGTTTACTTGCTGCTAGGACAATGAATGATAGAGCTGTAATTGCAAATTTCTTGTTGATGTTATAAGAAAAGACTAGCAGTCAAGTAGTGAAAAGGGGTGAGTTAGACAAGAGTGAAAGCTGAATCATGACGTGACTTACATATTCTGAAAACATAACATGAAGAGCCTTAGCTCAAGCCATATCACAAGCTGAATAAGAGTGGGAGTCTATACTCCAAAACCATGTGGTAAGCTAATAACATGAAATTTAGATAAATCCTGAAACATACTTAATATGGACATTTCCAATACTTGGACATGCTTGAAATAGACTTTGATTACTCGAACATGAAATAGACATGGGTAATTCGAAATCATACTTTCATCATAAACATCTCATCATAAATAGGAGCATAGATCATAACCTCATCTTTTCATGAACTTCCATAGATGGGAATCTTATTTGTAAAACTTTGAAATCATAATTTGTAATTTAACATATTATAAAATGTGCCCATGAATCATAATTCAACATTAGAAACATGCATAGAGAATACCCATGATAGATACTTAGAGAATTCATAAGTAGGGTTAAAACCCCATAGATTCATCAACTTAGAATTCACATGAAATTGAAGAGGGAATTGGGAATGGGAGTGGATGGAATGACGTATTTTAGGCCTTAGGAACTTAGGAATTATGAAAAAGCCCTTAATAAATTCGCAGGAAAATACACACTGCCAGTCCCAACGAGGGACTGGATGATTCATGGCCTGAGGGGGCGACTCATCGCCTGCCTGTCGTTTCCAACACTGGAATTCATACCTTTGAGGGTCACCATGAGGGACACCACGACTCGTGGTGTACCCAATGACTCATGGAAACCAAGTCGTGACGAGCACTGCCCAAAATTTTCACCTTCATGCCAACTTCTAACCATGGGTGACCCAACGATTCGTTTCTCTGACCATGAGTCGTGGCTAGTCTCATGGTCAGCTCCAAAAACCAAAATCTTATCCAAATCCTTCCTACCTCACGAGTCATTTAACGACTCATGGGGTACTGCACGGGTCACTGGACGACTCGTCTTGTGACCTGGTGCAAAAAATCCTGTTTTCTCCATTTCAACCCGCAGGTCTAATATTAGGGCTTTCAGGGTATTACAATATCTTCCCCTTGAGAACAATCGTCCTCGAATATGGGAAAGCAACTGAAAAGCTGAGAAATGAAATCATCATAACAAATACTGAACATTTAGAGCTGAAAACTAACGGAGTGACTGACTCCGGACTGAAATGCATGACTGAATTGAATTCAGGAGTTACATATACATACATTGACATGAAAGAAACTGATACACATGAACTGAACGTGAAACTAAATAGAGTACCAGAGAGGAAACTGATACCTCAAGATGGAACTGGGTCGAGAAGGAATATATGCGGGTATCTAGCCATCATATCTATTTTGGCTTCCCATGTAGCTCTTTCAACATGCTGATTCCTCCACAAAACCTTTACTGAAGCTACTTCTTTGTTTCTTAGCTTCTGAACCTGACGATCAAGTATTTCCACCGGAACCTCCTCATAGCTAAGACTATCCTTCACACCCACGCTCTCCACCACGACAACCAAAGCTGGATCACCCATGCATTTCTTCAAAAGCGAAATATGAAACACTGGATGCACTGAAGCCAATTCTGAGGGAAATTCCGACTCATAGGCCACCTTGCCAACACGTCTCACAATCCGATACGGACCAATATAATGGGGAATGAGTTTCCCTTTCTTTCTAAATTGCCTTGGGGGGTATGACTGGCACCTGGTGCCCTAGTAGGACCTGGACTACTAACTGGTGAGCCTAAGCACATCTGGTGCCTGGCTAGCTCTATCTCAGGTTTTTGGAAACAACAGGCTATATAACGGCTGTAAATACAGCCTTCGACCGACTGGGCCTATAGCCACCTGTGCATGTAACAACAGCTAACCAGAAACATACTCATAACAAGGAACCTATGCGGGCCGACAAGGCCACCATGCTTTCT